>NJDC01004695.1:28529-81384 GCA_002245475.1 Calephelis virginiensis
AAATATATTATATTTTATTAGTTACATATATCCATCCAATCGGATGCGGCTAACGGACGCGACTGATAAATGTGTACAAACCTTCTGCGGATGCTTTCGGCTGACGTAAGCATTCAGTGCAGCTGATGTCTTTTAGATATCCGAACATTTAAGGTGACGTCCGCGACTTACTTCCGATAGTTTGCAGGGCTCAGTGTACTTTCATTATCTAGATACCCTGTAAGTCGCAGCTGTAAGATGCGTCCGACAATATGTTTCCAGATTTACGCTCCACGAAATATTATACCATAAAAAATCACATTCCTTTCTAGATGCTGACATATTAACATACATATCTTCACGCCAAGTCCCCACGGGGTAGGCAGAGAGTATCGAGTGCCAGACCTCACGATCCTGACAAACCTGTCTTGCTTCCTTCACATTCATAACCCTTTTCATACAAAGCATATTAATCTTTTGTAGTTTTGTCGCCAAGATCCATAATTGCTTTGTATGAAAAAAACAGTATATTGCTGACGTATTTTAGCATACATAGCCCCTTAATGACAGAGAAAAGCGGAGCAAAACATAATAATAATAAAACATGACCTATGAAGAAGAATAAACAATTACAAGAAATGAATTTCACATGACGCGTAACGAAAGTCACTTTGAACTTTGAAAACTTTTTAATTCAAATTATACATACAAGAACGTTCTGCAACACAAGGCTCGTGCAAGCAATTAAGTTAAAACTTTTGGACGAACTCCATCAAACATATTATCTAGGATTAAACGTTCAATAGAAAGGTAAATGAAATTCACTAAAGATTAAGATGGAATGAACAAGTTTGATATATCCAAAGTTAGAAGGTTGGCAATGGCCGTCGTGTGTTTGTTCTCGAGATTGCCAGGGTGAAACTTGAGTGTTTGCCGGTTTTGAGGGTGGCGTACAAACACTCGTCTTAAACGCACCCACTTTAACGAGTCAACATAAAATATCCAGATTTTAGTATTAAATTATATTTGCTTGATAAAACCCAGAAACGTTGGGATGCTAGAGAAATTTTGATAGAGTACAAGTTTTAAAAAATGAATAAGTAAACGGCGTGTTTGTATGAAAAGGATAATGAATGTGAAGGAAGCGAGACAGGTTCTTCAGGATCGTGAGGTCTGGCACTCGATACTCACTGCCAACCTCGTAAGGGACTTGGCGTAAAGATATGTATGTATGTAAATAAGTATATTTACGAACGAATCTAGGAGGTAGGTAAACCAACCAAGGTACCCACGACTGGTTAAAATCACCAAGCCCGCAATATGATGGTAGATTTGTGTAGTATGTATGTAAATCCAATGCCGGACTGTACCAGTGTTCCCTTTGATTTGTAGATTAACCAATCTTTACTAATATCTATACTAATATTGCACGCTGAATAGTTTGTTTGTTTATTTGCTTGAACGGGCTAAGGCTCAGAAACAAATGCTCCTATTTGAAAAATTCTTAGCTTATTCATCGACAAAGGCCTAAGGCTATATCATTACACTAAGACCTATAGGAGTGGAGCACCAGTGAAGAATGTTTAAAAATCGGGGTATTTATATTCTATTGAGAGCTTTCGCTGCGTAAACGGTCAAAGTTTCGAAAAATCGCGTGTAAACAGCAACACACCTATAACATCTACAATGTTTGGAGATAGTTGTCTCTTACCATCAGGAGAACCACTGAGGCGGATAGATTTCAACAACAATTTACAACATATTGTAGACATAAATTTTATATAAAATTACACTACAAAATCATATAGGTACATAAAAACGTTATAAAACATCATAAAACCTATTAAGAAAACATTAATTTTAAGTTAAGACAATTATACAATACAAAATAAAGTATATAATCACATAATTATATACTAAAACACGTTATTTACTTCAGATTGGAATCCAAAGACATCAACATTTACATAGATCGAAAAGATCTCTAAGGTACCGACGCGTGCCATCCTTCGGTTCGAGTTGCTCTGGCCGACGTTGTCTATGTCATCGTGCACAACCACTATTTGTCCATTTTCTAATTCCATTAAAAATGTTTCTAAGATCTTACAAAACATTTGTTTCGTAAAAATATTAGATTTAAAAAAATATCTCAAAGTGCACCTTATCTCTAGCGCTGCACAGTTGGACGCGTGCGCTCTACATCAACCTATTTTCGAAACTTTGAATTCTATGAGCTGAATAAAATAGTGCTGCAGTACGCCGACAATGGAGGGAAGAGTTCTGTTATCGTGTAGCTTCACGCCAGACAATCGCACGTTATTCTGCGACTTTGTGCTTGAATACACACGATGCTCACTCACGGATATTGGGTAGGCAAGCGTACGAGTTAAACGGAATACTTCCACAAAGCGAAAAGTTTACATCGAACTAAATGCATATGGCGTTGTTTGTTTGTTCAACCAAGCCTAACATTCGTCAAGCTGGAAACTTACTGGAGCTTCTGGAATTTCACTACAACTTTTATATAACGTTATGTAACTGGTATATAATAAGGCTGTTTAAGTTTTACAAGTCTTATTTGCATCGGGCTTTACAATACTAGGATGGAGAAACTAGGATAACGTTCCCAACACCATTTTATTATTCAAAAACGTGCTATATGAGCAATTTACAACTTGAAGGGTTTAAACATTGTAAAGTACTACCTATTCAAAAATTAGTTACATAGTCTTAAAAGAACAATTTTTTAATAAAACTTTGCTAAAACATATTTAACATCCTGTATTTACGAGTGCCATACCTCAAAACTAGTTTTGCACAATACGTGCGAATAATATCTATGGAGAGCGAACATTACAATATTTACTTCCCCGGATTATTAATAATCTGCCGGCTAGTTTGAGAAAATCTTTAACGGAAAAAAAATTAAATTATAATTATATTTCTTGCATAGTATGTAATGTTTAAGAATTTAGGAACAGATTTATATCACTTATACTATAACCTATATGTGAAATATTCGTTTGCTTTGTCAACCTTGTTATTTATTTATTTTTTCTTCCTACTAAAACAAAAAGATAACAAATGAATAATAACGAGACAAAGATATAAAATGACGTATGGTAGCATTTTGTTTGTACAAACCTTTGTGGTTTTTAAATGCTACTTCAATTTAATATTGTATTATGTGTTAAATCAGTAAATAAATTTAAAAAAAATTAAGGAGATTAACATCATGACTGTACCTAGTTTATATACACTTGGAAATATAATGCACGTCAGAAAAAATATAGATTTATTTACAAAAAAATAGGGATATAAAGAGTGTAAAGCATTACAAATATTTCATCAAAAGAAACATCGAAGCGTTTTATTGGCCCTTGCTTACTTGTGTACAACAAAATTCCAGAAAGTGTAAAAAAATATATAGGAAACAAATTTTAAAAATTATACCAAAATACGTTACCTAACGTGAAAAGCTTATTATAAGACAGGAATATTTTGCTGACAATTTAGTTTGGACAACATATTACATTTTATTTATACGGTGTTTCAGAATGAAACAAAGTATTTTCAATATTATTCACCATTTCTTTATTAAATTTTTAATTTGATTTTTGACATACTTCTTTTAATTATTACTTATAAAAATATGCTATTTTAATTTTTTTTTACTTTTAATAATATATTATTTCATAATTTATGTTTTGTTATTAATAAGTAAGACATTATTGACTTTAAAAAAATGTACTGAGATACTTATTTTTAATATAAAAAAAAACAAATCAATTCAAATCAAGCGGCAGCTTTACTAAAAGCCTATCCACATTAGGCGTTTATGGCGCAATTCTACTCGCGCGCTTATTTTATGTTGCATCCCAATACCTCATTTTACGCATATTTCTACGCTGAAAGGAACTTTTATCTTACCATTTAACTCAAATACAGCATTTGTGTTGTTGCTTGCATACCATTTATAGAAACGTTTTAATCGAAAAAAGTCGACGATTTAACGTGCATCCAATTCTATAAGTTCTATATCCCGTTATGCTTTTCAACACATAGACAGCGTGGTGGGCCACTTGATCCCCGTGGGATGGCGGCAGCACGGCCCGCGTAGAAGGTCGGCGGATTTTCCATCTAGCCCGTCTGATCAAGATGGGGTTGAGGCAGGTATGGGGCTGCCTGTTGCCACTGGAACCCTGAAGTGGTGCACGCTGTGTCTCTGTGCACCACTCTTCAAATGATAGGCGGCCTCTGTTAAGTGGGGCTGCCACAGGAGGATTGTTTGATCCATCGCCGCCCGGGCAGTGGAAGTTTGCTAAAACGTCCCCACAGCCCCGTTACCTGGCGAAAGGGAGGACACCGTGTGGTTTTAGTGAGTAGGAGTCTCACTTAACCCGCCACTTTCGGGGGAAGTGGCGGGTATCCATGATGGGTTTCCACACGTAAAAAAGTGTATTCAATGCGAAAGCAGTGATACGAATTTTTACACGCACAGTTTTTTATTTGAATTGCTTAGTCCGAATCAAAAAAGATTTCTTTTAAAACTTTCGTCGCTATCATGTAGCCAATTAAAATAATAGCTTTAATAAATCTTTGTATTTCAGGCTAAATTGTTCATCCTTGCTGAAATTTTCTTTGAAGTGTTTTTCATTTGAATAATAAGGCGCTTTAAGTGTAGTTATATTGCTAATGAAAGTGTTTTAATTAATTAATTAGAATGATTGTCTCTGTTGTCTAGTGGTCTGGTGTTGGTGTTCACTATATGAGGTTCCGATTTCAAATCTGGTGGTGGGCAACTCAAAATGTATTTTTTTTTATTTCCTAACAAAATTAACGCTGCCCGAAATTGGATAGAATGGCGATAGATTTGCACACTTTACGTTGGACTATAAGTACCTTCGGCTAATCATAAGTGTCCTAGTTTTTCTGGGATACGGGTGTGAAGATAATTTACTTTATGATACTAGTACAGGCTTGTCGACCTCTTCAAAGATAGCGCCCATTTGAACGGGCCGGGACGGGGCGCATCGCAGCGCAATAATTCGCTTAGATCGCTTGCATACATTTTGTACGGAGCCACGCCCATTATGCCGGGGCGCATCGGCGCGGATTTTTCCGTGTCGGATTTCCGCGAAGCACCCCGATAGCATTCCCCGATACGGCCTACAGTGACCAGAGATCACGATATAACTATCAAGAATAGAGCACTCATGACATTTTAACGCTAAAGTTTGGTATGACAACTATTAAAGACACCACTTTCCACACTTGACGATTCGTACTACAACTACTAGATGGCACCACTTTCTATTCTTGACGATTTTAAGGTCGAATGGAACCTCTCTATTTGTATACTTTAATCCGCCGATGCAATACCGTCCAGCCCGCATTTGTGTGCTTTGCAATGCAATGCACCCCGGCCCGACACGCTCCGCCCCGTCAACAGTAGGCGCTGTCTTTTACTTTGCATTTTTAACCGATTCCAAAACGGAGAATTATTACTTGCATTGTACATTTTTTGTATCAATTCGTATTTATATATTTTGACTTTTCAAAAGAGCTGAAATAAATTATTTGTAGATAGACTATGTAAGATCTTAAATTCTAATAAAAACATACACCTCAAATGATTCAGAAGTGAATGTACATAGAAATTTTCCACGTCATTTTTTTTATTTTACATTTTTAAAAAAAAAAATAAGTCTAGCAGTCTATCTGTCTCTTTGTATTCCGACTGCGATTCCGGAGTCCGAATCGATCTTAACAAAATTTTGTGGGTTCTATTCTATATTTATTTTTATTTCGTTTACTAAAGGGGTTGTTTGTGAAAGAGGTAGCAGATAAAATATGAAATGGGCTACAACTCACTACTGAGTAGTTTATTTATTCTTTTTTTTTAAGTATGTTCTTTACAAATTGTCTCTTTTTTTAATCGTAAGTTTTATCATTTGGATATTATAGACATAACACTACTTAGAATAGTGTTCAAAGAACTAGAAATCCGGAATGTAGAGAAACATTGAAGTGCACAAGTCATCTTATGCTGGTGTTCGGACTTGAATGAATTCCAACCATAGTATTATAAATGCAAAAGTTTGCCTGTCTATTAACACCTATGTCGATTTACTAAATAAATCGTGTTAGCGTTTAAATGCAGTTGAAATCGATTGCGTGCAGTTTTATTGCGCTTAAATTATTTTTAAAAATGTTTTTCATTCACGAATTCGTCAACATAGATTAGATTTTCATAGACTTTCATCATCTAAGTCCTTAGGGGGTTGATTATTGAATAAATAATTTAGACGCAATAAAACTGCAAAAAACCAACTTCAAATTTGGAACATGTGTAGTTTTCTCTTGAATGCTAATGTAATAATAATAATAATAATATCTTTATTGTACACAAAACGTTATCACAAACATGAACATAAAGATAATACAGTACAATGGGCGAGCTTATCTCCAGCAACAGAGATTTCTACCAGCTGACCCGTAAAAAGGAAAAACAGAAACAAACATAAACGTAGACAAGTGTAGATACACGATTTGATAATGTAGACCTGGACCAAATTATAATGGGACCACCGCGGGAGATTAGGCTTTCAATTAAAAAACAATTTTGAAAATCCGTCCACAAACACAGGAATAATCGCGAAAAGAATTGAGAACCTCCTCATTTTTTCGTCGGTCGAAAAGTAGCCTATGTTTGAACTCTGGTCTTCGAACATAATCGATGATGAAATAGTCTATCACTATCATTTAAATCGGTTCATAGGGTTGGCTAAGAAAGCGTAACCGACAGAAAGATTTTCTCATTTGTAATGTAATGAAAGATTTTCTCATTTGTAATAAATAAGAATCTTCACGCCCATATCCCCAAGGATCCCATAGCAGCACAAGCTGGGCACCCACGACTAGCCGAAGACACTAAGTCCCACAATGTGATAGTTGGCAAGCCTATCGCCAACCGTGCACATATCCAATCCTGGGCAACATTATTTTAGAAATTGAACATTAGAAAATTGACAACATACATTCTCTAATATTTTTGTTGCCCGACCCGGGAATCGAACCCAGGACTTCAGGACGATAAGTCCGACGCCGGACCACTAAACCACAGGAGTGATATATAACATACTAGCTATTGCACGCGGCGTTGCCCGCGTGGTCCCACAGGAACGTTATTTCGGAATAAAAACTATCCTATGTGTTAATCCAAATTACCCTCCATGTGTGTACCAAATTTAATGAAAATCGGTCGATTTGTAAGAGGATATTTACAAATATTTGTATAGAAATACGACAAACATCCAGCACAATAACCCAGTCTAAGAATTTTTGTTTTTCAAGCAAATGGCTGTAATTGACCGAATATTTTAATGAAGAATAAACGATATACGCCCTTACCATGAGTTTAAGGCGCTGTACTCACTACACTAAAAAATAAAATTTAAAAAATGGAAATAATATGTTTGTTCAAAAACAGCTAATAGATATTCGATTATGAGGAATCAAACCTTGTCTATAATATAGAAACTCTTTTGTAATGAGCCCTTTTTTATGATATTGGAAAGCAAACAAGCAGATGGATTTCTTGATGGTAAGAAACACGAATAAGGACGCTAAACGTAGTAATGGTACCAACCTGACACCGGGATGTTAAGCCTCAAGCAAAGTAAGTTTACTGGCTACCTCATCTTCCGAACCGGAACATTTCAACGGCAAGCACTGACGTTATGGTGGCAGGAATAGGTTAGGCGGTGGTACCAATCCAGGCGAGTCGCTGTGAAACTCTGTCACCTAGTCAGAAGTCACGGTGCTAGTGACGGTAATCCTAAGCCCTTTACTTGTTAATATCGTTTAGGTAACCATAAACATAATTTTTAATCTATATATGAAAAAATCAATGCCACTTTTCGTTGTAATTTTATAACTCATGAACGGGCTCACCTATCCAAACCAAATGTTTAGGCTTTGTTCAGACTATTTAGCACATGGTTTATGTGAAGTTTGCATAAAATCGGTTCTTCATTTATCACATTTTTTGTAAAAAAATGAATTCAATAAAATTATCCGCCATTTTGTTAATGGGTATTTTTCAGTCAAATCGAAACTTTTCACATGAGAATTGTGCCATTATTTAGAAACTTTTTTCACTTGTTTTTTTTTCCTTTTTTTGTTTCGTTGTGTTATGTCATTCATGTGGTCATATACGTAACGAAGCACGTACCGGGCCGCTAGTTATTTATAACTAAAATCAAGTAATGAAATTGGCGTATCTATTGCAAACAAACTTACATTTATAACAATTACTAGATTCTGCTTTTTTGTTTAACGTTTTATTGTTTGTTTTTTGTTTTGCTAGTATTGTCTATATTATAGGCAACTTTTACCCTGCAGGACATGTCAGCGCCATTTAATGCGAATGTTTCTTAAATTAAAACTAACTTATCCTACTTAAAAGCTAAACATTAAAACATCATAAATAAATCAGCTGCAGCTTCGCTTGTTGGCTGAGATAGAACATCTTTAAATGACGTTTTCTTTCGACCACGACTTCTAACATACTCCATTAACAAATATTGCACATCCTGCACAATGTTACAAACTCAAAAAATTTTTTGTTCCTATTTTGTTAAACTATGAACTTCTTCTTCTATTAACGAAACCTGCTTTGATTATAGATAATACTCAGTTCACAAGTCAATTTTCTTTGTAACCAGAAACAAAAAAAATATTGTTATACAGCAATTTTTTTCCAGTGTTGCGCCTCAGTAAATTATTTGAACAAAAACCTTGAAAACCGCCACTTCAGGTAACTAAGAGAAGTATATTTTCAGCGCAAAACGGTACACATTTCGACACGTAAATTACCGAGCGTGATCTATGCCAACTCATGGTAAGGGCTCTAGAAGGAATATTGTAAACATGAGGGTCGACCTTACAAAAAATATTAAGTTGGGTAAACAAGTCGTTTAACGTATTTTTATTTTAGCACTTGCCCTGTGCTTGGGATAAATTTCTATAAATTTTAAAGAAAGAAAAAATTTCGCCCCAGACAGGATTTGAACCGTAACCTTTCGTCTCAAGCCGACGAATGCTCTAACCTATTGAGCTACTGAGGATTCAAGTCCCGTGGCGAAATTTTTAATTCCTTTCTAACTCGTTAACGCGGGTAGTTATGTCCTATAGATACACAATTCTGAGTACGCACCAAATGAGTTCATCATTACAGATGAAATTCACATTTTAGATGGCCATAACTTTCGTTTCTCGCAACGTATTTTTATTTTAGCACATGCCCTGTGCTTGGGATAAATTTCTATAAATTTTAAAGAAAGAAAAAATTTCGTCCCAGACAGGATTTGAACCTGTAACCTTTCGTCTCAAGCCGACGAATGCTGTCAATCTGGGGCAAAATTTTTTCTTTCTTTAAAATTTATAGAAGTCGTTTAACATTACGCGCTTCAACCTCATAATATAGTAATTTACTTTAGATAATAGTGATCTAAAGTAAAGATATTCAGAATTTTACAATTATTTCATAGTTTCTTTAATATCATCTTTAAATATATATTCGAAGCGAATTAAAAAAGGGGAGTTTCTAAATTGGACAGTATTATTTTCTATGTTATTTTTTTTAATTTAAAAAAAATCGCCCTAGACAGGATTTCAATCTGTAACCTTTCATCTCAAGCCGATGAATGCCCATTTGAGCTACTGAGGATTCGAAATTCAAAGTAAAGAAAGGAAATAAAACTTTGGACTTTGATCCTCAATAGCTCAAATGCTCTAGCATTCGTCGGATTGAGACGAAAGGTTACAGGCTCAAATCCTGCCTAGGGCGATTTTTTTTCTTTTTTTAAAAATGCATAGAAATTTAATCCAAGCACAGTGCTAAAATGAAATGGTGTTTTTTTTTCATTTGTACATTTGTTACGCAATTACAAAGCCCATAGCCAAACCGATTTTGATGGTTCTTTTTGGATAGATAGGTGATGATTCAGAGGAAGTCCCATATTAAATTAATCAACATCGGACTATTGGTTTTTCTAACTACTAGTAGAATATTGATAAAATGTATGTAGGACCATTTCATTGTCATTTGTGGACTTTCGATAATAGAATTGTCAAATCGAGACGTGGTATCTGCCTTTTGAACTTTTACTGCGCTTAGTTATTCGAAAGGTAGGTCATGATTTCGAAGCGGTCCTATATAAATGTTTGAATGTTCCGGAAAGGCTATTAATTATTTGCCGAATAGACCATCTGCCTTCCTGCCAGGCAGCTCGTAAAAGGCGAGCATAGGCTTACCGTCACTAACACCATGATGAACTAGGTGCTAGAGTTTCGCAGCGACTCACTCGGATTGGTACCGCCGCCTTACCTATTCCTGCCGCCATAACGTCATGACGTGTTCCGGTTCGGAGTGTAAAGTGGCCGGTAAACTTACTTTTGCTCTAGCCTCAGGTTGGTAACGCACCATTACCATCTTTGGTGTCTCTAGGTGGCGTGAATTTCTTAACATCAGAAAATGCGTCTGCTTGTTTGCCTTCCAATATCATAAAAAAAAGTAAATAAGCAATCTAAAACGATTATTGTAAACATTAGCAGCGAAGGTGTTAAGTCAAGTAAACACGTTGTTAAGCAAATTTTGGCTGCTGACGTCTCAATGACTAAATGCGGTACGGACGATCAAGAAAAATTTGATCACATCAAAAACATAAATGTGCAACGATAGCCAAGTTCATTTTTAAAAATATGTATATTTCTCTGACAAAAAGTATGGTACAAAAATATTGAGAACTGTTTTAATCTTAATCCTTTGTCGGTAGACAAAGAAACATTTCACAACAACTTACTATCAAACGTGGTTATCGTTTCATTTATGGTTTTGATGAGAATCATTATTTTTGTGAGTATTTAACTTTCTGGCTCTAATATATTAAACGTACTAACCTTTTCTCTCTGTCCCAAACTAAAAAAAAAGAAAAAAAATAATAATATCTTCACGCTCATATCGCCGAAGAGCTAGGCAGAGGCACAACCACGACTACGACCAGCTGAAGACACTAAGGCCCACATTGTGATAGGTGGCAAGCCTATCGCCAACCGGGCACATATCCAATCCCGAGCAACATTTTTTTTATTAGAAAATTAGAAAAACCAAATTTTCTTATTGTTGTCCGACCCGGGACTCGAACCTGGGACCTCATACAGTCAAGTCCAACACCTGAACCGTTAGACCACAGAAGCGATGTCCCAAACTAACCAATTTAATTATATAAAAATCAATTGCTGTTAGTTAGTCTCGCTAAAATTAGAGAACAGTTGGGCCGATTTGGATATAGATGTTGGTTTTGAATTATTTATTCAATTTCAGTAAAGGTTTAAAAGATAAGAAAAAATTAAAAGCTGCAAGGAAGCTAGGAAAAACAACATTTCATGTTTTACTTTACAAACAGAACGGATGGAACGAAGTTTGCCGGGACAGCTAATCTTTATATATATAATTATTGTGTTCGTGTGTTTGTCACTGAACTCCTTCTACACGACTGGACCGATTTTAATGAAATTTTCGTGTGTGTTCAAAGTAATTCGAGAATGGTTTAGATTTTCAATTTGGTATCCTGGAAAATGTTTTTTTAATTATTTTTTTTAATAATAAGTAGTTGTTGGTTTTGGAATGTTTCACATCGGATCCGACAGACTGCGCTACTGTCGAAGCATTAATGTCAAGCGATACGAAGTTCACCGGGACAGCTAGTCTATATATATAAAAATCAATTGCTGTTCGTTAGTCACGCTTAAACTCGAGAACGGCAGAACCGATTTGAATAACTTTTATTTCGAGTTATTTGTCCAAGTCCAGAGAAGGTTTTAAGAAATAAGAACCCAAAAATCGCGAAAAAAATAGGAAAAACAACATTTTAATTTTTCGCATAAAACTGGACGGGTGGAACAAAGTTTGCCGGGACAGCTAGGTGGACGGAAAATGATATCAAAAATTGTAAATATCGAAAACTTATATGCGAAAATAGCCGAAGCTTTTCCTGCTCCAATATAAAATTCATATCATCTTCACCATATTTCTATGCATGATGTAAAATGTGTTACAGATTTATCTGAAATATTCTTCTCGGACGGCCACTTAATAAGAAAGTAATATGTAGATATTTCGAACAGTTACTTTTAAACCTTTAGATGTTTATTTACTGTTTCAAAATATGGTCACGTCTATCACGGTATCGGTAGATCTGATGGTACTTGGTAGTGTTATTATACTTATATAGACGAGTCACAGAAACATATCTAATAAATATTAAAACTTGCATGTAATTTAGCTAACACCCAGATCAATAATGTCAGTTTTGAAACAATAAAATCCGCATTGAAATAGGTCCGTCCGTTCTAAAGTTTTGTTGCCATAGAGAGACAGACATAAATACGTATACATCATACTTAGTAGACCCGTCAATTTCCGTCGCAATACGCTTGAGAATGGACAAATTATGATTTTTTTTTTGGTGTGTTAGTTATTGTCAGCAGAAAGTTCACATTAAAGAAAAAAAATACAGTTTATCAAAATATTTGAAATGTAAGTAAACTTTAAAAATATATAAATTACTGCCCTGGGCTAAATTTGGTAAAAATCCTTTCTGTAGCTTGTGTGTGAAAAGTGAACTTTTGTTATACCGATAAAAAAATATGTCATGTAACAAGACGAAATAATGATTACTTATAAAAATACTCGTATTTCATGTACAATATATAGTACATAGATTTACTCCTAATGCATTTCTAGGTCTGAGTGATTTTTGTTGAAAACTGTTCTGGTATTTACTAAATACAATATTTTGTATGTGTGTATTAGGTTCGTTGACCAAAAACACAAGCTTAAAGTTTGCTTACTTTGGGGTTAGATTTAATTTTAAAAAAGGAACGAAAAATTGAAGTTTTTGTAAAAAAAATAAAGTGACAACATATTCTCATAAAAGCTTTAAAATTACTTGGCATTAAGTGTTTTAAACGACTCCAAAAAATACGAGGTTCTCAATTCGACTGTATGTTTGTTACGCGATTAGTCGGCCAATAATGAATTGATTTTGATTATTGTTTTTTTGAAAAGCTAGGTCATGTTACTGAGGTGGACCCATAGAAATTTTATCACGAATTTAGTGGTTTTTAAGTTAATAAATAGTATATACATTTTCGTTCACAGCAATGATGATTTTAACATAAATGAAAATATATGTACTACTAGTTGTCCCGGAGGATTTCGTTCCACCCGTTCAGTATGGGAAAAAATACAGTATTGTTTTTCCCATTTTCCCTGCAACTTTCCCGGTTTTTTCTCTGTATAAGAACCTTTACATGATAATAACTAATACCATAAAAAAAGAATTAGCCAAATCGTATCAGTCGTTCGGAAGTTATGCGCTTATCAACACATTTAGCGATTCATTTTATATTATAGATTAAGTACAACCCAAAACTACTACTAATGCTGATATTATTTATATGGACTATCTCCGAATTATTAGCTATATATCTGTCGTAAAAAGAGTTATCTAATCATGATGTGGCAATGAAATAATTGGTGTCGGTATTTTCCTTTTATTTAAATTATTTGTCTTTTCTTTGAGACAATAGTCAAGTTGATTGCGAATTGTAATAATTCGGGAGCGCAAAGGAGCCGTCGCGACGTCGCAACACATACCCGAATTAGAGTAATAAGATTTGGATGTTCAAAAGGTTTCGTACCCTCCATATTAAGATTGCCGACTGTGCAATGTAATATGGCGGAGGTACTCACTACATAAACTTTTTGGTTGAATGAAAATTAACATGTATTAAGGCGAAGTAAGATTGTTAACTGAGAGTTTACATTCTTCTTCTTCTTCTTTTATCAATATGACTTTCGATCCCTTTTAACGACTACTTTGCCAATGTCTCGTTTGTTAATTCTTATACAATATACAGTCATTAGTCAGTATGTACAAAATCATGTCAGGTCAGGGTCAAGAGTAAAGTGGTGGCTTCGTTACTCAAGCTCATCTAGTGAGATTTTACGGCAGCGAGGAAATAGACAATACACTAATTTCTTCATGATTATTTCATTTGTGCACTTTCAATGAACAAAATTTATCTAATTCCCACCTAAATTAACCAGTTTCACTCAATATAAACACGAAATTCAATAATAATGAAACAATTACGATCACCCTCATTCACGATGGCGCTAAAACTCCGTGAGTTTACATTAATGTCGATCCATGTAAAATGTCACCTGTCATACGGTGTCTGTAAGCAACGGTTGTCACATCAGCAATGCCTCTGATAGTGCAATGTCTTATGAAATAAAAAATTGTACAAGATAATAGTTCACTGACTAACTCAATACCTATTGTAATAAGATTTGGATGTTCAAAAGATTTCATACCCTCCATATTAAGACTGCCGACTGTGCAATGTAATATGGCGAAGGTACTCAGTATATAACCTTTTTGTTTGAATGAAAATTAACATGTATTAAGGCGAAGTAAGATCGTTAATTGTGAGTTTACATTAATGTCGATTCATATAAAATGTCACCTGGGGTACTACTTTTAAATTACCATAGAAGACACTACTACGTCTTAACATTATACGATGTCCGTAGGCAACAGTTGTCTTTTAACATCAATAAAACCCCTAATAATAAAAAAATATACAAGCAAATAGTTCACTCACTAACGCAATGCTATAATTAGTCTAAATATTTACTTATTAAACTTATAGGCACATAATCTTATAAGTTCTTTGTCTTTATATATAAATCTATTGCTGTTCGTTAGTCTCGCTAAAACTCGAGAACGGCGGAACCGATTTCGTTAATTTTAGTTTTGAATTATTTTTTGAAGTCCACGGAAGATTTAAAAGATAAAAAAAGGGAAAAAGTGGGAGGAAACCAGGAAATACAATTTTTTAATTTTTTCCCATATAAAACGAGTGGGACGAAATTCGCCGGGACAGCTAGTTCTTATATACCAAAATATCATACCACAGTGTTAGTTATCGTACTCTTCCAAAACGGCTTTACCGATTTACACCAAATTTTATATTCAGTAAGTCTGAGAATCGGCTACTATCTATTCATACCCCGAAGTGACTCACCCAAATTATTTTACTAAAATCATATTAAAAAAATAGCAGAACAACGTCAGCCGCATCAGACAATTTGTAATAGTACCAACGTACAGAAGGCGCACTGTCGTACAAAACACAAGCAAAACTAAAACGTAAGATATTGCGAAAAGGCTAACGCTGCGCTAAACGCGCACGATGACGACCCACAAAAAATGTCACACACACACCGATTAAAATTTAAATTTAGAGCATTGGTTGCTGCTCATTGCACTGAACGTAGCTGCCGCAATTATCACGGGTTTTACAAATGGTTTTAACGTGAGTTTCTTTAAGAGGTACTGAATGTTGCATATACTCTGAATGTACCCGTACATAAACCGTGAAGTAAAACTGCTATAGGCTCGTCAAAAAAGGCGTACCCAAGAAACACTGGACAGATGTAGTTGAACAAGACATGTGTACAATAAGATGTAGGAAAGCAGTTTAAAGGTCCCCATGCTTAAGTTAAAGAGTAAAGACCAATCGCAATAAACGCTACAACGATGTTTACATATAAATACATATTTAAATTATTGATTTACTGTCACGCAGTTGCATAAACACAAAATACATGTAGACGCCAAACCCAACAAAGCCAAAGATAAATAGAAAACATCCTGAAACCAATACTAATAAAACAGTAACGTGACAAATCTACCGACTGATAAACACAGACTATAAACCTTAAGCCTTGCACAGGATCCCTAAGTTATAAAGAAAAATACTAGACCTTACAATGTCCGTAGTCGGTATCATGTATAATTTAAATGTAAGCGCATTTTAGTAAGGCAATTTCTGTATTTTTAAAAGAATTTGGGGTTAAATGTTATTTTAGGTTTTATGTTATCATATTATGATATATGCGATTTCTAATTTTTTTATGCAAGTTATTTGATTTTTTAATCGTCCTGCTCCGATTTCAAAAGCGCTTTTTGAAGTGAAAATTTCTTTAGTGGCGTTACGCACTTTTTTTGGAATGGGTAAAAACTTCTAAACTCGCGTCACGATACGAGCTAAAATTTCATAAGACGAAAATTCGTAAGATGGCGCAGGGCGCTTGCACGAATGTTCGTGTTGTCATGATTGTGTACTATAGCGCAATAAATGAATATTGTATTCTACCACATAATTAATAGTACTTTCATACTGATAATTAAAGCAATTCGTGCAAAATTGTTCCCTAACCAACTCAAAATATCAAAAATGCACAACGTTAATATTCAAGTTTTCACTTCTGCCGGCACTCCCGGAGTGCAGCCCGTTTTTTAGATAAAGAGTGTACTTCGGAGTTGGTATTACAACCACCAAGTCTGAATTTGATGTTAGAATTCCAGATAAATCGAGTGAAATAGTCAATTTACTCAATAGTATGGAAATCTGAAATTACTTGGAGTTTTGCTGCCCTTAAATTATATCACTAATAAACTGTCTCAAAAATCAGAGTAAAAACAGCAAATTGTTCATTTGCCTGAAAATAGTATTTCAAGAGAACTTGATTACTTCCACAGCTCGTGAAATCTAATAGTTTTTCTGCTGCAAGGACCTCGACAAAATATATTAATTCTAATCGCAGAGTAAACATTTTCTTCTTTAAAATCTATACATAAGAATAATCTTTTTTCAAATTTTCTAATAAAAATAACGTTACCGGGATTAGATATGTTCCCGGTTGGCGATAGGCTTGCCACCTATCACGTTGTGGGACTTAGTGTCTATGTCTAGTCGTGAATGGCCTGATTATGCCTCTGCCTACCTCTTCGGGGATTTGGGCGTGAAGATACTTTTATACGTAATATAAAACAGTAATATAACTACATGCTCAATTTAAACGCAAAAACTGCTGAAAGGATTTTAGCAAATTTTGTCTAGTAGTAGTAGTAGTAACATTTAGGATGCGTTTTACTGCTGGAAAATATTTCGTTTTCAGCACTTTCCGTGAAATGTTACTTCAGCTAGTGTACAAAGTCGTGAACAACAGCTAGTTGTAGCATCCATTATAGTAATAGGCAAATATTACTGTATAATACTGAAATAGGCAAATGCCTGGTTGCCAAGTTGCCTTTTCTTCTCCTGACTGGATTGGTTTGGAAACGGTGGTAGTTTATGGTAGTTAGGGTTAAACCAAATCACATTTTAAAAATATGTTCATATTTTAAAACATGATGTATTTAAATCTAAACAATAATTTTATATAAATTTAAAAATATTTAAGCACCACATTGTGGTAGATTATGTTGGCATAAACAAATATTTGTGTAACAATTTTTGTCACATATTCAGCAAATAAATTTATTTCATTTCAAATAATTTCAAATTTCAATCAGAATATTATAACAGAAATATAACAAAAAAAAGGTTACGTACGTTCTATTTTTGTAACTTTGATAAGAACACCTAATATTAAAAAAAAGGTTTAATAATACATAATATATCATAATATATAACATAATAAATTTGCCTTATATTTAATTAGCTGATTCTTGTTTATATCCATATCAGATATTATTTTAGCGAAGTCGCGGGTATACAATTAAAACAAATACAAAATACCTACTTAGCGCGAAAGAACTAATGAGGTCCTTAAGAACAGAAACTGAAAACTTTTATAAATACGTCTACAAATGCTAACATCGCAACAACTGTAACATATGCATCTATATGGAATTTGTTAAAAGTAATGTAATAAAACTCATAAGGCTTTAGCCGTCTTTATGAAAGTCCTCGACGTAGTTATTTTCTTAATGAGTTACTTTCGAGCCAACTTCTTCAGCGTATGCAATAACAACTGATATGAATGTTAAACAACATTCCTACTTCCTAACTACTTTAACATATACATTACGCCAAGTCCCTTACAGGATCGGCAGAGAGTATCAAGTGCTAAACCTCACGATCCTAACAGTCCTGTCTGACTTACATCACATTCATTATTTCATACAAACACGCTGGTTTAGGAGACTCTTTTAAAAAAAGAAAAAGAAAAAAAAAGAAAAACTATTTATTTGCGGAATATGAGTGTTACAAAGATATTACAAAATTATTTAAGCGTTCCTACATATTCTACCAACTTGTGGTGTGCAAATATTTTAATAGCGTTTTAATTATTTATTCACGATTTACTATTTACACACTGGTTTTTGTTTGTTTTGAGATTACATGATTATTTATTAATACACACAATTTTTAGAATGTAAATTAATCTTGACTCCACCTTTAAATAATATCCAAGCGATCTGATCGTGGAATATCAACCTTGGTCTCCCCGGGTACCTACATCCATCCACATTCGCATTGTATCTGCTTCGTCGATCTTTCATCCGTCATTCTTTCCACATGACCGAACCAGCGGAGGTGCGAGCGGAGGAGCGTAGCGGCGGCGTAGATTTTTCTCATTTTAACACCAACCTTTTTTTAATCCCACTTCTTAATGTATATGTAAATGTTACAGTAGAATATTGGCAATAATGTTTTATACATATGGAATGATGTTACCACACATACGAATATAAGCCCTGAGAACAATATATAATTTTTTCCAAAGTTGTAAAAGGCCGAACCTCGCAACATACAACAGATGTAAAGTAAGCCTTTATTTTTCTAATACCGCGTAAGCAGTATAACTGTTGTGGCAAATAATCCTTGAAATGACGCAGAATGTGACAAGCCTACCTAACGTTCCTAGAGCCCACCTCCGTGACCAGAACACGAATAAAGGAAGTACTCAGGAAACAATGTAAATTGTCACGTCTTTCGCATGTGAACCTTACCTAAAGTATCCACTTCCCACCTCCGTGACCAGATCGCTAACAGGAGTTTTGGCGCCATCGAGAGAAAGGATGGTCGAAGTTTTTTGATAATTATTGAATTTCGTGTTAATATTGAGTGAAATTAGTCAATTCTGGTGTCATTTTGTACAATTTTGTTCAGTGAAAGTGTACAAATGAAATAATCATGAAGAAATTAGCGTATCGTATATTTCCTCGTTGGCGCCAAATCTCATTACATGAGCTTGTGTAAAAAGGCCACCGCTTTACCCAAGAGCCTGACATGACTTCCAGACGACTTATGATTGATGACTACTAATAGTTAGTAGTAGTATCTTCACGCTCATATCCCTGAAGCGGTAGGCAGAGGTACAACCAAGGCACCCACGACTAGCCGAAGACACTCAGTCCCGACCAACATTTTTTTTTTATTAGAAAATTGGAAAAATCCAATTTTCTTTTTGTTGGCCGACCCGGGATTCGAACCCGGGACCTCATGCATTCAAGTCCAACACCCGGACCGCTAGACCACAGAGGCGAATTATAATTGATATAAAATTTGATGCAAATTTCTACTTGACTAATGTCAAAATACTAACGAGATTGCCAAAACCTATAGAAAGAAGAAAGATCACTAACAGAGTCCGAACTTGGGAATCAAAACCACTTGTCACGACCTCCGCCAACTCTATCGAAGAACTTACCACAGAGAAAACCAAATCGCATTCGACGTACGTTTCGCCTCGATACCAAGGCATCCTCAGGAAATCGACCGCACTGTACACTGCTTACGCGGAATTAACAAAATAAAGGCTTTTTTTACGTCCGTTATAGTAGATTTCTGCAAAATAATGCCTGACTCAATAAAATACCTTGCAACTTAGAATAACTGCAGTATCTTACAAATGCTTCCAACATATAAAAAGAACAACACCTCAATTATTTCCACTCAGTCATAAAATACTTCCATACAACCATATAAAAACTAATTGTTCCAGTCTCATAAATAGGTACAGGCTTGCAAATTTATAATAAGTCCAGTGTCTTACAAATGCTTCCAACATATAAAAAGAACAACGCCACAATTATTTCCACTCAGTCATAAAATACTTCCATACAACCATATAAAAACTAATTGTTCCAGTCTCATAAATAGGTACAAATATATAACAAGTCCAGTATCTTACAAATGCTTCCAACCAATAAAAAGAACAACCACAATTCCCACTCAGTCATAAAATACTTCCATCCAACCATATAGAAACCGCATTTCATTTTACAATACTCCAAAGTTTTAATTAAAAAATACCGATTTAAAATGGATGAATAACAACCCAAAAGGTTTCCCTTATCCTTTGGCGATCGACCCTTAAAAATGAATACCAAACATATTCGTACTAAAAATTAAAAGCTTTTAAAGGAACATTATTCATCACAAAATTTAAATAACCCTAAGGTGAACAATTAACATTCTTCGCGGATTAAATAAAAATTGCATAGATATCGGGCTTTCGAATAAAATTTAAGCCACAATTAATTGGTTACAGACCACCAAGCGGATTAAAATATTTATCGTCACGAAAAGCAATTTGGTGAGTTCACCGCAGCACAATATACGTCAGAAACAGCTTCGTGTGCAATATCTGAGATTGAAACAATCTACCTGAAAAATCATTTCGTTTTATTCTTCTATAAAAGTAACTTAAAAAGTTGCGCGAAAACATAAATTTTAACGAGAACTCACTGAACAGGTGAACGATAATTTTTAAATGGAAGTAATGGAACTAATTTTATTGTTCGGGTTCATTTGTTTTATTTAAAGCGACATCTTGTGGTTAACTAATAAATTTGTGGCAAAAATATAATATTATATTTTTGAAGTGAAAACTTTAGTTGCGCACTTTTTTGGAATGGGTAAAAACTTCTAAACTCCCGTCAGGACACGGGTTCCGATCGAAAATTCGTAAGATGGCGCAGGGCGCTTGCACGAATGTTCGTGTGATGTTTGTGTACGATAGCGCAATAAATGAATATTGTATTCTACCACATAAATGATAACATTTTCATACTGATAATTAAAGCAATTCGTGCAAAATTATCCCCCAACCATTCCAAAATATCAAAAATGCACAACGTTAATATTCACGTTTTCACTTATGCCGGCATTCCCGGAGTGCAACCCGTCGTTTTTTTATTTTTATATAGGCTTTAGTATCTGCTATTTAAGCTTACAAGTCAAAATATTGTTTAGTAGCTTAAGTTTTAGCCCTGAAGATGCTGTTATAAACAAAACCAGTAGGCTTTTCACAAAACAAAAAATATAAGTTATACTTAAAACAGTACAAGTGTTTCTTCGTCTAAAAGTGTGAACGTTAGTATCTGCCATCCATCTAGTTTAATCAATTTGAAAATCGTGCTAAATTATTTGAAACAGTCCTATGTCATTATACCTAGACAGTTATGTCATAGTCTTAGACAAAATGTTAAGACATTACCTTACTTAAGCTGATTGAGTAATATGGGACAGCATAATACGACGATAGCAGAACGATAAGCAGGTCCACTATTTTTTTTAATACTTCACTTGTGCACTTTAACTGAATGAAATTACACATTATTCGACAAAAAATGACTAAATTTAGTCATTAAGTACACGAAACTCAATGAATATAAAAAAACAGCGTCCATCTTTTGTTTCCATCCCGCCAAAACTCCGACTATATTTTAATTGTAAACAATTTAACACAATCATATTAAACATATAAACAAACCAGTGCAACATGTATTTATGCCAGATTGCATTTCAAATTACAATTTAACAGTTGCCAATTTAAAGTTAAAACATAATTAATGTTCATGAATCAATATGAGTAAATTATTACAAAACACAAAATACATGCATACCTAAATAGAATAACCACTAATAAAAGGATAACCGATAAACAAAAGATTATTAACATACTAATATTTAATTTGTACATTCGAATATATCTAAATGTTTGTGTTTCAAATGAAAGATGGTGTGATGAAGGAGAAAAATGTGAGAAAAATATGAAGAAGCAAAACGAAAATAAATAACAAGAAAAGGAATTTATTAATAAGGAAGACGTGGCGACATGACAGGTCTTAGTCTGTCCCAGAAAGGGACAAATTAATAAAAAAATGTAAAGGTAACGTTTCTAATATTTTTTATTGATTTATTGTTTTTTTCTCTTTCTCTATGTAAACTGAAACTTGTCCATACATGTATGTTTCGTAAGAGGTACAAAGTTTTCGTTTCACATAAGAATATATGAATATAAATTGTATTGCTATTTGACATTTCTTTTTTTTATGATAATGGAAGGCAAACAAGCAGACGGATTTCCTGATAGTAAGCAATTCACACTGCCTAGAGACACCAAAGGTGGTAATGGTGCGCTGTTAACCTGAGGCCGTGATGTTAGGCCTCAAGCAAAAATAAGTTGACCGGCTCCCTTACCCTCCGGAGCGGAACACGTCATCGGGAAGCATTGAACGTTATGGCAGAAAGAATAGGTAAGGCGGTGGTACCAATCCGGGCGAGTCGCTGCGAAACTCTACCACCTATTAGGATGTCAAGGTGTTTGTGACGGTAAGCCTATGCTCGCCTTTTACGAGCTGCTTGTCAGGAAAGCAGATGGTCTATTCTACAAAGGAGCTCGGACCAACACGGGGACTGATCGCAAATATCCTTCACGTGCTACTGAAAGGGATCAAATTGGCTCTTAATTAAGACAGTAAAATGGTCATAGTTTATTTAATAACATTGTGGACTCGTCAATAAAACTCACTAATAATTTATATTTCAATTATTCTAAAGCTATTATAAGTATTTAATACAAAAAAAAAGTATCTTTACGCCCATATCGCCGAAGATAGGCCCACGACTAGCTGAAGAAACTAAGTTCCACTATGTAATAGGTAGCAAGCCTATCACCAACCGGGCACATACCTAGGGATGGAACGATACCACTCGGGTATCGATACTTTACTCGATACTGGTATCGGTCGTCAAGTATCGATACTTACTCAGTATCATTCACAAAGGATCGAATACTTACTAGTATTTTTACGTTTTTGAAAAATTTTGAGTGACAGCCGTAACAAGTATTGGTATTCTTTATTGAAAAGTACTAATAATATTCTTACATAAAGTAATAATTTTTGAGATACTCCCGACCATGAGTGTCGCGGGTAAACGCTAGTACAACACGTCACCTTCACTGCACAAGAAAATCAACATTTGTAAATGTCTTCCGGTTAAACTTTTTTCGGGCATACCTTAACAAGCTTGTCAACTGCCAAGGCTGCTAACTACACAAAACTAAGCCTAGGATGCGTTCAGAAACTTCAATTTAGAATAAACGTTTTTTTTTTCCAATGTTAAAAAATAATAATTAATCGCCTCTGTGGTCTAGCGGTCCGGGTGTTGGACTTGACTGCATGAGGTCCCGGGTTCGAATCCCGGGTCGGCCAACAAAAAGAAAATTGGATTTTTCCAATTTTCTAATAAAAAAATTTTGGTCGGGATTGGAAATGTGCCCGGTTGGCGATAGGCTTGCCACCTGTCACATTGTGGGACTTAGTGTCTTCCGGCTAGTCGTGGGTGCCTTGGTTGTTCCTCTGCCTACCCCTTCGGGGATATGGGCGTGAAGATACTTTTTTTTTTAAATAAACATCCATTATGTTAATTTCCATAAACCATTAAATTTACTGATATGAGTACTTTTAACCGATACCTACTCGATATTTCATTTCAAAGTATCGATACTAAAATGTACTTGGTATCGGATAAAAGTATCGAGTATCGAGTAGTAATGAAAAAACACATTTTCTTTTTTTTGTCGGCCGACACTATGTCTAACGCAGAACTACTAGACAACAGAGGCACTTACAAAATTGTTAAACTTAAAACAATTGAAATAGACAATTTATAAATTGGGGCCACGTGTACAAGGATAGTTGCAACGGGTGGCTTCAATCCGAGCAAACTACTATCGCCTAGTTTAGTGTTCAATAACTATTCATTTTTTAAATCTTTGCTTTATTTTTAAACTAGCGGCCTGTTTGGCCATTTGTAAGGCCTTTGACCTTATTTGACCGCCTCGTTGGTCGAGTGGCTAGCGTACACGCCTAACTACACCGATCATCCACGAGGCTCGGGTCGATTCCCGACGGGGGCAGGCATTTGTGTGATGAACATTTAGATGTCTGCATTTCTGAGTCTGGGTGTTTATTAAATTTGTTCTGGTATCTATTTAAGTATTTCTATTTATTAAAATCGCCCAAAACACAAGCATATAATTTGCTTACTTTGGAGTTAGATTCAATTTGTGTAACTTGTCCAGGGATATTTATTTATTTATAATTTATTATTAAATGCGTTCGAAATGAGAGCACTACGGAAAATCTGTGGTGTAACGCTCGCTGACCGCATTCGTAACAGTGAGTTCCGAGAAAGAGTGGGATTGTAACAAAGTGTTGGTGTTAATATGCGAAAGGGCATGCTCCGCTGCTTCGGTCATGTGGAAAGAATGACAGATGAAAGATTGACAAAGCAAATATACAATGCGAATTTGGATGGATGTAGGTACCCGGGGAGACCAAGGTTGACATTCCACGATCAGATCACTCGCAGATTATCCGAGGGGGGTGTCAAGAGTCTCCGAAACCGGCGTGTTTGTATGAAAAGGGTAATGAATGTGAAGGAAGCCAGACAGGTTTGTCAGGATCGTGAGATCTGGCACTCGATACTCTTTGCCTACCTCGTAAGGGACTTGGCGTGAAGATATGTATGTATTTCTGTATGAATTAAACGGCTATGTAATTTGTAATTTAGCTTGAATACTTTATTATAAATGTTGTGCATACTACCCTGACTAGCTGCTACACGACTGGCATAACAAACATGGCATGGCATAACATTATACCACCAGTGGTTTTGATGGCAATGATTCCTTTAACATTTGTTCGCCTCAACAGATAGTCTATTATAACCAAGATCCCCGGACTAACACGGGATAGTAAGAAACTTGCAATAGACGAGCAATGACAAAAAGCGTTCGATATTTGTGTTACCATCACTAACACCGTGACATCTGACTAGGTGGTAGAGTTTGCAGCGACACGCCCGGATTGGAACCACCGCGTTACCTATTCCTGACGCCATAACGACATAACGAGTTCCGGTTCGAAGGGTAAGGGAGCCGGTAAACTTACTTTTGCTCAAGGCCTAACATCCCGACCTCAGGTTGTCAACGCATTATTACCATCTTTGGTGTCTCTAGGCGGCCTGAATTGCTTACTATCAGAAAATCCGTCTGCTTGTTTGCCTTTCAACATCATAAAAAAATATAAAAAATACTACCAGTGATCTTGGTAATTATTCATGTAACATTTGTTCGTCTCTTACAAGATGGCAGGTCTGGCAGGAAAGCAAATAGTCTATTATACACAAGACCCCCCAGACTAACACGGGATAGTAAGAAACTTGCGATAGACGAGCAATCGCAAAAAACGTGCGAAACTTTGTGTAATGTTGGCTACTTCATGGAAACATGCAACTACGTAATTTGATATTTTTAAACAAAGAAACACTTGTACTGCTTTACATATTACTTATAATTGATTACTTTGTAAATAGCCTACCGGTTCCGCTTATACAGCATCATCGGGGCTAAAACTTAACTTGTTTAGTAGTTTAAGTTTTAGTCCTGATAATGCAGGCAAGGCCAGGCCAGGCAGGAAAATATGAAATATACGTAATTTGATGTTATTTGACCATTAATAATCGATTCTATCTGATTGCTAATTTTTACGCAATAGCTATGAATGGCATCTTGCCTCGGTGGAAGCACCCCTATTACAAGGCGCTAATTTCGTGTTTTTCCACATTCAAATAAATGGCGTCTATTGAAAATTTCGCTTCAATGGGCACCAGATTGATGGACATTTCTTTGATAGAATATTTTTAAGATCCGTTAAAATTAGAAAATGACGGAATTTGTTTTAACAATCTCTTTAATTCTTTTATTTATTTTATTGTTATAAATAAATTTGAAAGACTTTATTTATAATTAAGCACATCCAAGCTACAAGGGCACAGGTTAATGAATATATAAACTATGATGTCCTGCAGGATAATTCTGTAATTGTTCTGTTTATTCCAGTCTTTCCCAAGTTGGCGATAGGCTTCCAGTGCCCAAAGGGGGCGTCCCTTTGGGCACTGGAAGCCTAGAGAGGGGCGATAAGGAAAACTAAAATAATGTTTTTTTTAAACTCCAGACGAGTCAAAACGAGACGATGACGAGAAAAAGAAAGGAGGGACGGTACAAAATTACTGATTGACAAAGTGGACGTTGCATAAAATAATTTTGAGAACCTCTGGTTTATTCCTATGAAAATCGTGAGCGAAACCTCTTATTCAATAAGTAATTGTAACCAGTAAATCAACATCTATAGATACTCTTTAAAGTAATAATCTTGTGTGGTCTATCGATCCAGTGTAGAATTTGACTTCATGAGGTTCGATCCCTGGGGCAGGCAACCCAAAGAAAATGTGTTTTTAAATTTTCTAATAAAAAATAACTTTATATAGGATCTGATATGTGCCCGATGGGCGATAAATTTGCTACCTATCACGATGTGGGACTTGTATTCGGCTAGTCGTAGGTATGGTTCCAAGCCTTGTCGTAGCGGGGGGGCTCAGTACCTGGGGTGCAATCCAACACCCTGGGAAAGCTAATTGGACTAATCGTGTGTATTTTCGCAGCTCCTCTGTATCGGAGGACTCCGATAAGAATTGTGTCGGTCTGCTATCTTGCAGTGATCTGTCGTGATGGTTTACTTGCTCTCCAGCCCTGCCGCATCGGTGGACCCGGGGAAGTGAGTTCTTTTCCTCCTCAGCTCTTTCGTATCGGGAGACTCCGGGGAGGCCCAATTCCAAGCTTGTGGTACCCGGTGAGGGGATCAATGGCCAGTCCCGAGAGTACCCAGGGATGTTCACCCTGTAAAAAAGAGCCAATGATGCTAGTCGTACTATTAAAAATAGATGCAAGTTAGAAAAACGATTTACCCCAGGCGGGTACCGCTATCGCCGACAGTGGAGAATCCCGCCCTCCTTCGGGAGGCTGTCCCACCGTATCTGGGGGGACCAAATTTGCAGTGATCTTTCCGGGGCCCCTAAGTCCCAAATTGATTAAGAAATTCCGGTAGCCGCCGCTGGCGAGAAGGCCGACACTTTGGCTTAAAAAGTGAGGGAGGTCCTCTGGCCCGAAAAGGTCATTATATCGAGGCCCATAAAGTGCGCGGACGTCAGAGTCTTCGGCCTAGATGACTCCGTCACTGCAGAGGATGTAACCTCTGCAGTGGCAAAGGCATCAGGTTGTACAGAAGCTACCATAAGGACAGGAGAAATCCAGTCAGACCCTCGCGGCTTAAGGGCTGTTTGGGTGCGCTGCCCAGTTTGTGGCGCTAACAAGTTAGCGAAGAAAGGAAAACTTCAGGTTGGTTGGGTGTTCGCCAAAGTGCGCGTCTCGCCGACCCAGACACTAAGATGCTTCCGCTGCCTGGAGCCAGGTCACGTCCGGGCTCAGTGCTCTTCTGTAGTGGACCGTAGTGACATCTGCTTCCGTTGCGGAAAAGCTGGTCACAAAGCCGGGACGTGCTCTGCTGAGCCTCACTGCATATTATGTGCAACGGCAAAAAAGCCAGCGGGACACAGACTTGGCAGTGCTGCTTGCACTGCCCCTACTAAAAAGGGCAAAAAGGTTTGTGATAGTCCTCGGGCCCCTTCACAAACCCAGCCTCCTGCCTCAGCAGGAACTGACGGATTAGAGATGACTGTGGATTAATGACTCACACAGAATTTCTTCAAACTAACATCAACCATTGTGTCCGTGCCCAGGACCTTCTGCTCCAGAGCAAGGCAGAATGGTTGATTTAGGTGGCCATTGATGCGGAGCCATATTATGTTCCCCGCAGGGACGGCTGGATTGGTGACCTTGACGGAGTGGTGGCAATCGTGTTAAAGGTTTCCGATAATCTTTCACCTATGAACCAAATAGAAAGAGGACACGGTTGCGTTTCAGTTACATTAAGACATGTAGTCGTGATTGGTGTGTACTGTTCGCCAAACAAAAGCCTGGCGGAATTTGAACAATTCCTGTTAGAGGTGGACACCCTGAGAAGACGTGCTCACCCCCTGTCTGTTCTCGTAGCGAGGGACTTTAACGCCAAATCCAGAATGTGGGGTTCGTCAGTCCAGGATCCTAGAGGAAGACCCTTGAGGAGTGGGCTATCGCCGCTGGACTCACCGTGTTAAACAACAGAACGGTAGAGACCTGCATGTGGCAACAGGGGGGTCTATTGTCGACATAACGTTCGCAAGTCCCATTCTCGCTCGCCAAGTTTGGAGCTGGGAGGTTTTGCAGGATGTCGAAACACTTTCGGACCATCGTTATATCTGGTTCAATATTTCGGCTCCTGACACTACTCCAACGCACCTAGGTCCTCGTTCTGAAGTAGATAAGGTTCGGTGGTCTATCAAAAACCTGAACCGTGACCTTTTAGTTGAGGCTGCTCTAGTTCAAGCTTGGAACCCAGTGCCTGAGGGACCAGTTATCGTTGAGGAGGAAACCACCTGGCTCGTGGAGGCCGTAACAGCTATTTGCGAAATGGCGATGCCTCGCGCTCATCCCCTCCCACCCAGACAGCAAGTGTACTGGTGTTCTTCTAAGATCGCCCAGCTGCGTATGGATTGTGTGGCTTCAAGACGCCGGTACTCTAGACAACGAAGAAGACGTCGCCGTGATGAAAACGAGGAGGAGGTTCTGTACGCAACCTATAGGGGTCGCGTCATAACGCTACAACTGGCCATCGCGAATGCGAAAGTACAAGCGCGAGAAGAGATGCTGGAGACCCTAAATCGCGATCCATGTGGCAGGCCATACAAGTTGGTGAGGCAAAAGCTTCGCCCATGGGCTCCCCCATCATGCAAACTCTCCAGCCTGCGGTTCTGGGGTGACTTGTCGCAACCCTTTTTCCGGACAGGGTTAGATACTGCCCCCCACCAATGGTGCCGTTGGTACATGAAGAAGTGGAAGTGGTGTCACTGAGGTGATAATGGCAGAACTAGAATCGACGATCCTGAGACTCTAGGCTAAAAACGCCTGCCCGGGCCCTGATGGTATACCCGGAAGGATCTGGGTGTTCTCATTCCCAACTTTGGAGGCCAGAGTGCGAAGGCTTTTTAACGCGATTTTCGAGTCAGGAATTTACCCACAAAGGTGGAAGACGGGACATCTTGTCCTGATAAGAAAAGAAGGTCGTCCAAGCGATTCCCCTTCTGCTTACAGGCCAATAGTGCTGCTTGACGAAGCGAGCAAATTCTTTGAGCGCGTTTTCGCTGCTCGCCTTGTTGATCACCTCGAGGCGCTCGGTCCAAACCTGAGCAATAACCAGTTTGGATTCCGGAAGGGCCGCTCAAATGTGGATGCCATTGCCCGAGTCAAGGCTATCGAGAGTGAGGCGATCGCTGATGGAGAAGTAGTGTTGGCAGTGTCGATTGATATCGCCAACGCCTTTAATACGATCCCATGGGACTGCGTGCACGAGGCGCGCCGATATCACTGGGTACCGTTGTACCTGCGTAGAGTGCTCAAATCGTACCTGTCCCAAAGAGTGGTTGCTTATCCGATGGAGGTTTGAGGGATTGAAGTGGCTCTAGAAAAGTCGGAAGCCATGTGTGTTTTCATGGCCTCGTCTAGGGCACTACCAGATGGGGCCAGTATTCAGGTGGGTGGAGTGTCCATCGGCATCAACTCAACGATGCGGTACCTAGGCGTCGTTCTAGATAGCCGGTGGTGATTTCGAGAACACTTCTCTCGCCTAGCTCCTAGACTACTTGCTGCCGCAGGAGCATTGGGAAGGCTTCTTCCAAATTTGAGGGGTCCTAAGGGCACTTGCCGCAAATTATACACAGGCGTGATACGCTCAATGGCATTGTATGGGGCGCCTATTTGGGTAGATGCTCTTAACTCGAAGAATGTAGGTCTTATAAGAAAGCCGCAACGGGCGATGGCACAGAGGGTCATAAGAGGATACCAAACAGTATCTTTCGAGGCCACTTGCGCTATCGCAAGGACTCCCCCATAGGACCTTGACGCGGTTGTCCTGGCGGACGTCTACCACCGGACTGTAGAATTAAGGAGCCAGGGGATAGAACCTCTACCGCAGAAGATGGCTCAATGGAGGCGCAACTCCACCGAGGACCTGTTACGGCCTTGGATTGATAGGTTGAATACGCTGGATGCGGGCCACTGGACAATCGAGGCAATCCGTCCGTTCTAAAGGGTATCTTAAAGTGGTGTGAGCGAAGTCACGGTGGTCTTTCCTTCCGTCTCGTACAGATTCCGACCGGACATGGCTGCTTTGGCAGATATCTGCATAGGGTGGCTAGAACAGAACCGACGATGATATGCCACTGGTGCCAGGACCCAGAGGACACAGCACAGCATATGCTTGCCGCATGCCCAGAATGGGTGATCGAGCGAGCCAACTTGGTTAGAGAGTTAGGGCAGGATCTGTCGCTATCGGCGGTAGTCCGAGCGACGCTGGTTAAGGAAACCTCATGGCAAGCGATGATCACCTTCGCCGAAAGTGTGATGTCCAAGAAAGAAGAGGCGAAGCGCTTACGGGAAAATGACCCGCTATCGCACCCAATGAGACGGCGACGAGTTGGCCGGCAACGTACAGCGCACGAGCGCCACTTTCCACTATGATTATAACCTAATTTCATGTGGCGAGACTGGTATGACGGACACGCTCAAGAAGTTTATCCTGTGAGGGCTTAGACTTTAACATTGTGAGAAAAATCTGGTGACAGGCAGGAGGATGCTTGCCGCCTAATGGAATACCTGAGGAAATTTGAGTTGGATCCACGAAAGACAAAAATGTGGTTTCGGGGACAAAGTCCTCTATGAATGGACCTGTCTGGAGAAGATGGTAAGCGTTGGCGTGAACGTGGTGGTGTGCAAGAGCGTTTCCATATTCACGTCGAATTGCGCACTTATTGGAACATATTGGGGTTTTAGTGGGTAGGCACAAGCGGAACTACATAAGAAAAGTGGAGTCCCACATAACCATCGACTGGTCTCTCTTCCGGGACGGATGGTATGCGTAACTGCACTTCCCCAATTTAAAAAAAAAGGTATGGTTGTACCTCTGCCTCTTCTACTCCCGTATGCGTGGATATACTTTTCTTAACATTTACGCTTTTAAATCCTCAGATCTTTTAAACATTGTTCTTATTCGTATATAAACTACGGTCATAAGTTAGAGACATGCAAAAAACGACTCGTAGTATGTATTAATTTGATTTGCACTTGTACTCTTTCGTTTTCATTACATTAAAAATAATTTCTAATCATTTTCCATGGGATACCATGGAAAACTAAAACTACTGAGGTTTGTGTGGAGTTTTTACCACCTTATTTTTGAACTCTGTGGTCTCTGTGGTCTAGCGCTTCAGTTGTCGGACTTACTGCATGAGGTCCCGGGTTCGATTCCCGGGTCGGGCAACAGAAAGAAAATTGAGTTTTTCCAATTTTCTAATAAAAAAATGCTCGGTATTAGATAAGTGCCCGGTTGGCGATAGGCTTGCCACCTATCACATTGTGGGAGTTAGTGTCTTCGGCTAGTCTTGGGTGCCCTTGTTGTGCCTCTGCCTACCTATTCGGGGATACGGGCGTGAAGGTACTTACTTACTTTTGTTTTTGAACAACTTGAATTGAAAAAGTCTGTATTGTTTAACTTAACTTGATAAGGGTAATACCTACTTGTAATAACGCCAGACAAAATTATATTTCTTGATACAATCATTTCTTACTTAAAGCAAGCAATAAGTAATTTTTGAAATGTAGGAAAATATTTCACGTCGAACAGGATTTGAACTTATACCCTTCGTCACTGACGATGCTCTAATTCAGCTAAATTAATGTAACAGAATATAAAACTAGAGCCATTTAAATATGTTTATTTTATCTGCAATTATTTTATTTAGGATTCTTTGCACACAATTTTTTTTTTAATTTTACGACCTATTTGAAAACTTTGTAGCTTAGAATTTTGTTTATCAGTAGCGCAAATTGAAAAGGAGGTACAATGGTACAAGTATAATTTATTTTGATTTATATAAATCCGAAAAAAAAACGAAATTTAAAAATGGAAATCTCAGACATAGCAAAAGTACTAAAACAAGAGATCTTACTTATTAAATATACGTATCTTACTTATTACGTATACGGAAATAAAATGAAATTTTTAATAATGGAAATCTTAGACATGGCAAAAGTATTAAAACAAGAGATCTTATTTATTACTTATACGTATCTTACTTATTACGTATACGAAAATAAATCGAAATTTAAAATGGAAATCTCAGACATAGCAAAAGTACTAAAACAAGAGATCTTACTTATTACATATACGTATCTTACTTATTACGTATACGGAAATAAAACGAAATTTTTAATAATGGAAATCTTAGACATGGCAAGAGTATTAAAACAAGAGATCTTATTTATTACTTATACGTATCTTACTTATTACGTATACGAAAATAAAACGAAATTTAAAATGGAAATCTCAGACATAGCAAAAGTACTAAAACAAGAGATCTTACTTATTACATATACGTATCTTACTTATTACGTATACAGAAATAAAAGGAAATTAAAAAATGTAAATCTCAAACATGGCAAAAGCACTAAACAAGAGATCTGATTACACGATATAAATCTTTACAAACCCATTGATCAGAATGACTGATTCAATCATTTAAATATTTGAACAGATCCATTAAATGTGATTAACACTCCTATAAATCACTTCATCTAACTTTGATCGATAGTACCTCATTTTATTTGTCGACAAACCCACGCGAATTCCGCGATTTGAAACAGAAGATTTGCCAGGAATAAAGCCTAAATGGGAGTGAATAGGAAAGCGTCGCTTCTATTTATCTCGACTTAGATAATTCTTCGAAGTGACGCAGGATGAGGGTAAGCATCTTGGAGTGATTAATTGTCATCCTCGGTTGTTTAGTCGTAAGCTTCTAACTTGAGTAATCTTGTTCCAAATATTTACTCGTGTAACCAATGAATAAATTTGTTTTAATTGTTTAAGGGTTTGCGGAGTCGCGGCGTACTTTTGTATCCCCTTCAGAAACATAAAACACCCGCTCTGTTTTATGATTGACGTATCTGTGTGTGTCTGTGGCATCATAACTTATGAACGGATTTTTCGCTTTAAAAGCTAACGTTTAACGATTGAGATGTTTCTTAGCTATATTACATTGGTTACATATATTTTCGGGGTTATGAAAAATGTTTGATTTTAAGTTTTTTTTATGTTTTAAGCAAACAAATAGGCAGCTGTCTTGAAGGGACAATCGTAAACTACAAATACTGCTATGACATAGACTTCCCTTCAAGAAACACGACAATAACGAGTATTAATAATGGTGATGATTCTGCTGTTAACAAACTAAACTTATTTTAGATGCAGGCCTTCTTTCTCAAATAAAACAAAAACAAAAGAGATGGAACAGTTTAGACATGTCAGATTAGTGCGGACATGTCAAATTGTGATTTTTTTAATCAACATTTTCCGAGCGATAGATTAAATGTCTGTAGAAATGTCGTATACAGGCTGATCTAAAAGCTCTAAAAGTGTTTTGTCTCTTTCTATTACTTTCGTTGAAAGAAGAAAGCAATAAATTAAAATTAGTTTACTGAGTGCGCAACAAAATTACCCCAAATATGAAGATAAATAATCTGGCTAGGTGAAAGAGTTTTATAGCGACTCGTCTGGTTTGTTACCACCATGTTACCTGTCTTAACGTCAGTCCTTGACGACGCTGTGATCCAATTTGGAGGAAAAGGTAGACTTTTTTTTGTTTGAGGCCTAACATTCCGGCTACAGGTAAGTAACGCACCTATCACCTGTGTATATTTATTATATTATTGGCGTGAATTTCTTACCGTCAGGAAATCCATCTGGTTGTTTGCCTTCCAATATCATAAAAAGAATAATGATAATAATAGTCTTTGGTGGCAAGATATGTAAAGATATGAAATTCGTATTTACAAATATCTACAACTAGACATTAGATAACACTAAAATTAAACAATTTCAATAATCCCCAAATAAAACATACACATACACTCACACACACACACACACACACACACACACACACACACACACACACACAAATCGCAATCTTTTTAAAAATATCACGAACGTATTCATATTTTTTCTGGAATTAACCGACTGTATGAGATTACCTTTATAATTTATTTGTAAGCTACTTAGTAAGTTTTATTTGTAATTTCATTACCACCGTAGGTGAGTTTTTATTAACTAGGGTTAGTTTCCATACTGTTTCATACTTTAACTAAGTATGTTAAAATACATAACCCCTGCGATGCTGGGTTGAAAAATTCTACCTCAAATTAAACTGTGTCAAAACCAAAGTTGCTCTAGACGGGTTAATTACCAACGAAAAACAAAACCCCCCGGAAAGTTTTATCAAACTAAAGTAAAACTAATACAGCACGTTCAAACAATACTCAGGACCCCAGTTATGAAAGTTGAAAATTTAATATTATTCGCTAACAAAGAGGCGAGTCCCACACCTGTGGCAGTACCAACTATTTTTGTGACAGTTTCCCGAGCACACGCGTCAAATATTAGTTTCCAGATGAAAAATAGGTGTAATTTATTTTTATATGGTCCTCGCCAATGGATACGTTGTACTCAAATTACGTGCTTTTTGGTATGGAATAGAAGCATTTTTAGTAGTTATTTTAACATTACTATGCACTTTGTATCCCTGACGCTTAGGCAAACTACATGTGTTATTTTAAAGTAAGTAAAATTAATACCTTCACGCCCATATCCCCGAAGAAGTAGGCAGAGGCACAACCAGGGCACCCACGACTAGTCGAAAACACTAAGTCCCACAATGTGATAGCTGGCAAGCCTATCGCCAACCGGGCACACATCCAATCCCGAGCAAATTTTTTATCTTAGAAAATTGGAAAAACCACATTTTCTTTTGTTGCACTACCTAGGAATCGAACCCGCGACCTCATAGATTCAAGTCCAACACCTGGACCGCTAGACCACAGGGGCGATAATTTGATAAATTTCTGTGATTTTAAATATAAAAAATACATTTAATGTTAATCTTATTATGTTTTACTGGACAACTGACAAATTTTATTTAAAAAAAAAGTATCTTCATGCGCATATCTCCAAAGAAGGAAGAACAGGCACAACCAGAGCACATACCTACATTTTTAAAATTATACCTGTATTTATGTACTTGACCGAGAAATATTTAGTTCTTGTCTGGAGGATAAAGTATCCATTAAATACGAAAATAGGTCTAACACTAAATTATATGTGGTCTGCAATTTCTTATTTTCCTGTCCTCAGGATGGAAAACAGTATTAGTTAACGGGATAAATACTCGTATACTAAAATATCATACAGAGCTGAATCAAATAACTGTACACCTAAAGCAGCGCCATCTATTATTAAATAGGTTACATTTTGAGGGCGTCATCTATTTGAAGTTATACTTCTTGTGGCGCGATTGGAAAAATCCATGAAAGTGAATTTTGACAATTGCGCGCGCACACCGACAGACAAAAGCAACAGTCTGAACTTAGTTTCCAAACTTTTCCTTAACTTTTGTAACAATGCTACCAACATAGTTTTTTTTTATTTTAATTGTTACGCTAAAGAAGTAACAATACATTTTTAATTGCATACATAGACTCTCTTTAATATCTTACGTTTAGTTCATACATTTTTGATATAACTGTAATTTTTTCCTAATTTGACAAAGCTTCAGCTTACATTTTGTATTTTGGTTCAATATCAGTGCTTCATTAACCAATAACAGATGGCATTAAATCAAAATTTAAGCACAGTAAAACTGCAAAAACCGACTCCAGTTTCATTACTTTTACTAATTTAATAATTCATTCGTGTCGTCATAGAAGTACTTGGAAACCGATACTTTATTAAGTATAACTCCAAAGCTACTGGTGGAATTATAAAAAGTGTGTGTGTGTGTACTTATGTACACGCGTTAAAAGTTATACTTCTTCGGCGTAATAAGATAAAAATCTTTTTAAAAACTAAAATGTTATCTATAGCTAACTTCATCATGTCGGTTTTTCGTGACGGTGTGCGCGCGCATCGTTTTTTGCTAACGTGCCAAAAGAAGTATAACTTCAAAAATGAAACCAATTCAAAATCATGACATACCTCTTGAAAAACCATCAAAATCTGTTCGTTACTGGCCGAGTAATTGCATAACAAACTACAAAAAGACATAGAGTCGAATTGATAACCTCCTCTTTTTAGAGTTAGTTCAAAACAGATTATCACAGGGATGACTCTTACTTAGATGATAGATCTATTCTAAAGGACTATCTAAATACAAATATCGAAATGTCACTAATAAATTTAATATAGGTAATAAATCTTCAGTTCACTTAAAATCCCACCAAAACTTTTACAAACATGAGTCAAGCTTCTACGAGTAACTACGAGTATAACATAGCCCCCAAATCTCACAAACTTTAATCCTTAGTTAAAATATATGGCTTGGATGTTTTGCTACCGCCAAACGGGCGCGGGTTAAAAATATATTCATTGCTTTTTATATTTCTGTTATACAATAGTTTTTGTAGTCTTATGTATCCAGAAAAAAACATCTGAAATAATTCTAACTAAAGTTACGAGGGTTAAAAATGTAGGGTAAAAATGTATTCATTGTTCTTTTAATTTCTGCTATGCAATAGTTCTTGTAGTCTTATCAAGAAAAAAGTTATATGTAATAGTCCTTACAAAAGTTATAGGGGTCAAAAATATAGGGTAAAAATATATTCATTGTCTTTTACATTTCTGCTATACAATATTACTTGTAGTCTTAACCAGAAATAAATTATCTGTAATAATTTTAAGAAAAGTTATGAAGGCTCAAAAAAAGAAAAGTAAAATACGTATTTGTTTAAATTTCTTCTACACATTCGTTTTTATAGTCTTATCCAGAAAAAAATATATGTTCATAATTGTATTAAAATTTGTGAGGATTCAAAAATACAACGAACACTTCGAGAAAATTAAATATAAGTCTCGCCCTTCACTTTGCTTGTCTTACCCCACCTTCAGATTAGAATGCCCGGCCATACATGGTTTCAATAATGAGTGACAGTTGTCTCTTACCAGTTTGGCGCAACTTTCATATCAAAAAATAAAAAAAATAAATTTGCTATGTTTTTATTCGCCCAAATCATATGACACTAGTTGCCTTATATCTGAATGCCTTTAGACTTACTTTCAAATTATACGGGTTATACTTTTTCAAGTAAACTTTATACAAATTCGGGTTTGCTATGTATCTATGGAAGTCCCGCCTCTTATTACGTAGTATTTATATACTCTTTGTCTCTTACCAAGAGAGTCAAAAGAGTCGCCTGCTTGTTTATTATCTTAAAAATAAAATAGACGTCAAATTTTAATTTAAAGTATTGACGACTCTAAAATATTCCATCTCCAAATAAAGATAATTTTCTTGAAATCTTTATTTCCAATTCATTTGCTGGTACTGCAACAATAGAACGAAATGACTTTTGTAAAATCGACAAGCGCAATTCATACCTCACTGGGTCCTCCCTAACAATGCCAACTCGGCCATGCGTATAAATTTCACAAGCATATACAGAATTTAAAAATTTTATTTGGAAAATACTACCCTCATGAACAATTTATTTAGAAAGAAACCCTGCATTATTAAGGTTCATTTTCGATACTATTTAGTTACATCGTAATTTGTATGCTAATATCTATTAAAAATCACCAAGAAACAAAAAATATTTCTGTTTTTCTAAAAAAACTAGTATTTCTTTAATATTTATTAACTGTAAACTCAGGTGGTAGAGTTTCGCAGCGACTCGCCCGGATTGGTACCACCGCCTTAACTATTCCTGCCGCCATAACGTCATGACGTGTTCCGGTTCGGAGGGTAAGGTAAGCAACGCACCATTACCACCTTTGGTGTCTTTAGGCGGCGTGAATTTCTTTCCATCAGGAAATCCGTCTGAAACAAAAAAAACTATTTCCGTTTTTCTAAAAAAACTAGCATTTCTTTAATATTTATTAACTCAACTTTTAAGTTAAGTAGTTGCGAGGTTACTTGGTTATATTTAAGTTATATAATATAACACAATATCTCTTTACTGTGCACCAAACACAGAGTAATTGAATAAGATATCTTTGTTTTACTTCACAAATAGTATTAGTAGTTACAATTGGGATTCACGATTTCGCCCTACACTAATATATGTAGTCAATGAGTAGAGTGTAGTTATGTTGGTCGTGAGTTTGACGTAACGGTTAGCGCTCATGTGAGTGACGTTTCTTATTTGTTCGTATATTTTGGGAAGTCATGAGTGTAGTTGTGGTATTGTGGTCATTAGTATAGTTGCCGAAGTATTGATGCAAGAGGTGGAGGATTCTAATGGTTCGCTTATAGCTTTTGCGACCGTTTAAAGTTTAAACCATAGCAACCATGTTTCTTTTGACCAACAACCAGTACGTCACGAGGCGTTTGGACCGCTGTCTAGAGTAGATGTCACCACTGGTAACAATTTTTCCTTGTCACAGGATGATACAAGAAATTTACAGGGTCTTATTCAATTACGATTCGAGGCCTGGATGTTGGGTACTTCCGGAGGGTGCATTATTTGGTCGGCACTCTTGCTAAAGGGTGGGGTGGAGCCCTCTGCTTCCCCCTTTGGGGGGTTAGAGTAAACACGCTTACCGTGACGTGTTTTCGTAGTCTTACCATAGTAGAACTATTAATAAAGTTTACGATGATTTGTTTAGAAACAGATGGGTGTACGGCGTACGCTATAGTTGTTGGTGAGAGAGTATAGTACTGTTTGTATACAATGTAGTCAGTGATTCAGTAGCTACGATATACGGGCTAATCCATTTTACAATACAATATACAATAAAATTGTGTTGTTTTATGATCTATGCAGCAAATAAATGTTTTTATTATGAAATCATGCTTTAGCATCAGTGCTTGCTATTCCCGACCCGGTCACCAGCGACTACCATCGATGCACTGTGCATCTATACCACTAAGGGAGCCCTTAGCCGCTATCTTACACAAAAAAACTACGGGTTGCACTCCTTGAGTGACGGCAGAAGTGAAATCTTGAATATTAACGTTGTGCATTTTTGATATTTTGGAATGTTTAGGGAATAATTTTGCACGAATTGCTTTAATTATCAGTATGAAAGTACCATAGTTTATTTAGTAGAATACAATATTAATTTATTGCTCTATCGTACACAAACATGACAACACGAACATTCGCGCAAGTGCCTTGCGCTATCTTACGAATTTTTGATCAGGTCACGTTTCCTGACGCGAGTTTAGAAGTTTTTACCCATTTCAACAAAAGTGCGCAACGCCGCTAAAGATATTTTCATTTCAAAAATAAATTATCAAAGTTTAAAGTAAAGCTAGCCTACCTTCCAAACCAGAACGCGATAGTAGCAAATACTATCGGTGCTAACATGCATCAAGCAAATAATATAATGATCTAAAAACTTCACACACACATATCTTCACGGCAAGTAATTTACGTGGTAGGCAGAGAGTGTAGAGTGAGAGATGTCACGATCCTTGCAAACCGGCTAGCTTAAACGTTCAATGCTCTTTTCATACAAATATTCATATTAAACTTTCATATTCAAATAACTCTAAAATAACGAATAGGCGTCATAAAAATCGTAACGTTTTACGGCGTTAGCTATTGAAATATTCGTCGGATATTCTGATTGTATGTTGCTGTTGGATGCAGACTGCGTGCTATCCGATCGGACGCTTTGTCCTATTGCGAAGGTCTAATGAATATCCTGTGGCTGATATGATGATGATGATAATGGTGTTCAATTAATTTCGTATTTTTAAGGAATAACTTTAGATTATGAAGCTTTAGAATTATAGTTTATTATTCTAAAAAAATCAACTTCTTGCTTAGATCCTCAGTCTATTTTTAGAAACAGAACAATATATTTTTAGGGTCCGTCACATACATGTAGAATTAATTAACCACATCCCATTTCCTTTACAAAATTTTGAAACGAAATTTTCATCCAATTCCAATCCAATTTCGTACAGATAAATTCCGAATGTACGTTACCTCACAGATTCGTATGGATTCGCTGCGTTCGGATTACTTTCGTAACCTTTGATGACCTTGTAAGACCTTCGACCAATCAAATCGCAGATACCTCATTAGAAATGCTGCTATTCAATTGGTTGTAATTGTTGATAGATCAATGGCGTCACTGTTTTCTAAACGCTATCGCCACGAAATAGCTATCGCTTGATTTAGTTGTGGAAGAATTTAAAAACCCAACCTAAGATCGACATGTGCTTTTTGGAACGAAGTTGAAGTGTGAAAAGGAGCTAGACGGAAAAAATTCTCACGAAAAGTTGTAACGACACTTTGCTGTAAGCTATGCGGCGTGCGCATGTTTCTCTGTCTGACTGTCTCTCTCTCTCTTTTTTGTACAAATTATTTTCATTTCTGTTTCTCATTGAACAGTATGGTGTCGCGACGATTATTTTTGGAACGAAGTTCCTTATTGTGCGTTGTGAATGGGGGCTAGACGGAAAAAAATCTTACGAAAATGTTGTCACGACACTTTTTGCTCTGTAGTCTAGCGGTTCAGTAGTTGGACTTGACTGCATGAGGTCCCGGGTTCGAATCCCGGGTCGAACAATTTTTTTTTTTTCATATTTTTTTAAATTATTTTTTCATATTTTTATTTTCTTTTTTTATTTCATGTTTCTCTGTCTGTCTCTCTCTATAAGAGAGATAGAGATAGACTAGATATTGATAGAGATTGAGAGAGAGAGGAGGGAGAAAGAACTTTGTTCCATCCGGGTGTCCCTTGACACCTCTCAACTTTTTTTACACCAGTAAATCTTTATCTTTTATTCCATAACCAAAAACGGCGTAAAAGCTAAACATTTCTAATTTAACTTTACATATGAAGTTAAAATATGCCTAACGTGAAATTTCGTATTATTAAGAAGTTATGAAGTGCTCCACAAACACTTACTTAGTATTCAGCAGTCGCGTTTATAGCACGATTACTGAGTCTATATTTCTCAAGTCTGAGTCTAATATAAAACAACTTTATAACATATTCCAGCAGTATGGCGGAAACGGTTTAATTAATGTGGAAATAAGAAAAAAATTGAAATAGGAACCACTTTTTAGAATAACAAAGAATTACGACAATTTTGAAGTTATTTAAAAATAGAAAATTAAACACTACATTTTTATAACCAAATAATCGACTTAAAAGTTAGAAGTAAGAGACATAGCTTCAGAATTCTACTTAAAGTAGCGGCACGCTATGTTGGCTGGTTTGACATATTACAATAGTGAATGTCATACTATTAAAGAAAATCGGGCAAGTGCAAATCGGACTCGTCCAATAAGTATTCCGTAATAGCAAGTAACATAGTATAAAAGTTCTTGTAATTCGTTGTAACGTTGATTTAATTGAATAAATTGAATTGTTAGGCACCTATTGCAGATATATTATAAAAAAAAAAGTTGATACATACTTAAAGTTTATGTTTCTAAATTAAATGTATTTTTTTCAGTTTTCATGTTTGAGCTGATTGAATGAAAAGCAAATTGTAGTTTATGACTTATGGCTCATTAAAAATAAAGTACTAACTAGATCTCGTTCTGACCTGCTTTCGGTGGAAGTTTACATGGATATGCATTTTTTTACAAGAAGAGGCAAACAAGCAAGTGGGTCTCCTGATGTGTGAGTGATTACGGATTACAAATGCGTTGCCGACCTTTAAGGACAAGTATCATAGATGCGTTGCTGACCTTTAAGGAATGAGTACGCCCTTTTCTTGAAGGTCCCTAAGTCATAATCATTTGGGAATACCGCCCTTGGTAACTAATTCTACAAAGGATTCCATAAAAAAATCTTTTCACTTCCTTTTCGCAGGCTCCTTGGTCAGGAGTTCACAAGCTTCTTCAAATATTTTTAATATTCTTGCTAAGGTAAATGGGCTTTCTTTGAGCTGACACTAACTTAATTGCACTGTATTTAAAACTATTTCGTCATTGACGTATCGAATGTTGCTAAGTTTATTTTCTTTTAAACAGTAGTTTTAATTCTTCTTCTATGTTTGGTTTTAACCATCGACCATATATCCCAATGTATGGTCGATGGTATTAACGCAATTTTCTAAGCCATGTGACGATGTCTAGTTTCTTGTGGAATTATTTTATCAATTTCCGTCAAGAGGTATGAGGTGTGATCTATAATTTTAATAGCAGGAAGCAACACAGCAATTAAGTAAATAATTTACTAAAATTATATTCATACAGTTTTTTTTTTCAATTTCAAAATCAAAATAGAATCTTCAATACACTCGTCAATGATTTTAACTTTTTTTTAGTTCGCATAAAATATATTTAAGCCATATTTTATCCAAAAATACAACTTTTTTAATTCAATTAAAAAAAGTATTTCTCGCCATCACGATCATCATAAGTAGTAAATATACTTAAAAAAAGTATTTCTTGCCATCACGATCATCATAAGTATTAAATATACTTAAAAAAAATATTTCTTGCCATCACGATCATCATAAGTAGTAAATATACTTAAAAAATTATTTCTTGCCATCACGATCATCATAAGTAGTAAATATACTTAAAAAAAGTATTTCTTGCCATCATGATCATCATAAGTATTAAATATACTTAAAAAAAATTATTTCTTGCCATCACGATCATCATAAGTAGTAAATATACTTAAAAAAGTATTTCTTGCCATCACGATCATCATAAGTAGTAAATATACTTAAAAAAAGTATTTCTTGCCATCATAATATCTTTCCATCAATATTTTGCGTTTATTCCACTATTCGTAACTGAATCTTCATTAACGAACTATTCCCAATAGAGAGTAAGCCAGCTTCCTGCTGTGATTACTCTAACTTTTATTTCATTAGATTCTTCCTAGCTACATCATGAATATATTTTTCTAAAAATAATTTATGAATATGCTTTAGCAATTCGTCTTCCTCCACAATACTAGTAGCTACGCGTTTTAATGATATTTAGAGACTAACGGTCGAAACAGTTACAAAGTTATGTATCAAAGTTACGTGTTTGGCTGTTTAAAACATTACTTTGCGTAACTTCGGGCATATCAACGAAATCACAAATAGATAGTGGACAGACCAAATACACGAGCAAAGGTGAATAATAATGTAGTATCAATATCCGAAATCCGAAGCCGGCTCAAAACTGTTTAACAATCATAACGCAGTCACAGTCACGAGCAATGTCAAGCCAAAGCAACTTTATTTTGTCCTGAGCACGGATTCGAGTTTGTCAGAGCTGGGCGGCGATCCTGTAATGACATGAGTATGTCACGATCATAAACTATTAAGTTTCCTTATTGCGAATTTTTGAAAAACAATTTGTTTTGTAAACAATAACTATAGTCATTTTAATAGTATAACTTAAATGTTTAACATAAACCATAACAACTATTTGTATAAAATAGTGTATTAAATTATTTACTTGACATAGTACAGTTGACATAGGAGGAGATTCATACTAATTACATACTATTATTATAAATGCGAAAAAAATCGGCATTAATATTGCTAAAGACGCGGATTGAAATACAATAATCAACTACTGAAGGCCTATATAAGGGACGAAATTTTGTATAAAAATTGTAACTATTTGACACTGACAAAGTCATGGGCAAAAAGCCATTATAGTTTAGGCTCATGTCACTATTGTCGATAAAGAACAGCAATAAGCTCTTCAAACGTAATCATTTCAAACGAAACGACATGAATTGACAGACGTCAAGCCGACCATCATAGCGTGTCGCTACTGTAATCCAATATAACACTAAAACCTCTACGGATTCGATGGCGTAGTCCATAGAATAAAATCAGATTGCGGCTACCCTCAACACACTCTTCAAAGTTTATAACCCACATAGTTTCAAAATAGAAGCTTTGTTTAGTCGCGAAGGGACCTCTGATCTAACCGTCTTTGGTATCCTTATGCTAAAATGTTATGTAAACAAGCTAAAAGGTTTTTGTTCACAAGAAAGATCAAATGGGGATACTTACAAAAAGGCATTGTGTTCGTACTTCATACGTAACTTTTCACTATTCTTAGAATCAAGTTCAGAAAAAGTTCCGCGCTCATGACACTCGTTTAGTTTATGTCCGGGATTAACATAAAGACAACTTTTATCTCAGTAAGCCCAAATGTTCCCGGGGGATAAGTAAAAATTTCATCGGGTTTTTGAGGGTTGGACAAAAATATAGTGACACGTTCATAATAATTTCCATGTGTGAAAGATTTTGTTTGACTGAGAAGGATTTACCATGTAGGGTTGTCACGAGTTGAATAAGCAAAATGAATGAATGGATTATGATAACCTAATATTACGAGTTTTAAACTATATTCATTTTTCTGTAAGGCCTTATTAAACGGGGATTTTTTAAAAAACAATACACATTATTACATGCATTATGTCAACTTAGCATTTTGACCATAATTTTATACCTAACGACTAAAGAGAAACTAACGTCCCATCCCAGACACTCCCCGTGTTGGTCCGTGCTCCTTTGCAGAATAGACTATCTGCCTTCCTGCCAGGCAGCTCGTAAGTGGCGAGCATAGGCGAGGGTAAGGTAGTCGGTAAACTTACTTTCCGTTTAGCACGAGACCTAACATCCCGGCATAGGTTGGCTAAGTATCATTACAAATTTGGTGTCTCTAGGCGGCGGGAATTCCTTACCATCAGGAAATCCGTCTGCTTGTTTGTCTTCCAATATCACAAAAAAAAGACACGACAACTATCTTCTAATCAGTCAAGACATATTTTGTTTTATAATAGGGGATAATTTAAATGTAGACAAACAAAAAACCGACATCAAAGATATGAGGGTTTTTGCATTTACCTCAAACATTAGTTCTGTCTAAAAAAACATTTTTAACCGAGTTCAAAAAAAACGAGGAGGTTCTCAATTCGGCATTTTTTTTATGTATATACGCCGATTTCTCCGAGTTTTCTGAACCGATTTACGTACTTAATTTTTTTTTTTTTTGTTGATGCGGAATAGTTTCGGATTGGTCTCATAAAAATTTGATTTAAGTAGACCCATTCGTTTTTATTTTATGAGCATTTTTATCTACTTTCAACTATCAAGATGTTCATTTTTATTAAATTAAATAATTTCAGCAACAGACTAAAGAGTATTAAATAAAAATAAAAACGTTTGTAAAAATCGTCTTCAAAAATAAAAAGAAAAAAATAATAAATATTTAATATTAATTATATACTACCTGTTACTTATATGTGCTATTTACTAATAGGTTTGAAGTCGATGCCAATCCAATTTAATACTTACTTATATTATAACTATTAGTTTAAGGCTTACTTGCTTACTAGGTGGTAGAGTTTCACAGCGACTCACCCGGATTAGTACCACCGCCTTACTTATTCCTGCCGCCATAACGTCACGGCGTAATCCGGCTCGGAGGGTAAGGTAGCAGGAAAACTCACAGGTTGGCAACGCACCATTACCGCCTTTGGTGTCTCTAGACGGTGGAAATTTCTTACCATGAGCATATCCGTCTGCTTGTTTGCATTCCAATTTCATAAAAAAATATATTTCAAAACGGGTCAAAAATGACGGAGAAATCGCTAGCGCTGCAGGTCATACTCGTAGATTAAAAATAAAGATTAAAAATTAGCCTTCGCCTTTTTCAAAAAAAGTATCTTCACGCCCATATCCCCGAAGAGGTAGGCAGAGGCACAACCAGGGCACCCACGACTAGCCGAAGACACTAGGTCCCACAATGTGATAGGTGGCAAGCCTATCGCCAATCGGGCACATATCCAATCCCGAGCAACGTTTTTTTTTATCAGAAAGTTGGAAAAACCCAATTTTCTTTTTGTTGCCCGACCCGGGATTTGAACCCAGGACCTCTTGCAGTCAAGTCCAACAACTGAACCGCTAGACCACAGAAAAAGTCGCTTTTTAAAAGTCGCTTAAAACACGCCTCATTTCGATTTTGGTCTCGGTTATTACATCACTAGTTGTGAATGCGATACTGGCTTCTGAAATATTTTTATCCGCCTTTCATATAACCTCAAGCCACTGCTTTTTGGGAAAACCAAGTTGCATTTGTTATGCCATTATTTGACAAGTAATATTCGCAGAGATAAAAAAATCGGGATGATTAGTAAACACAAAATAAATTACGAAACAAATGTTTTGTTCATGGAATATTCTAGACATTCACAATTTATGACATACATGACTAAGTAAGTGCCTGCACGCCTATATCCCTAAAACGATCGGCAGATGCACAACCAAGGTACCCACCACTAGCCGAAGATACTTAGTCCCACAATGTGATAGGTGGCAGCCTATCGTCAACCGAGCACACATCCAATCCCGAGCAACATTTTTATTATTAGAAAATTGGAAAAACCACATTAACGTTTTTTGCCCGACACGAGAATCGACCGGGATCGGGACTTCATGAAGTCAAGTCTGACGATTAGACCGCTAGACCACAGAGGCGATCACATAACTAAGTAATAAGAGTATGTAAGTATTAATGTAGTATAAAAGTATTTATAGTAGCTGCTGTAGCTATAGCTGTTACAGTACTACTCGTACTATTTGAATTATGCGCTTCGGCTTTACTCTTTTGACACTTTATACTTAGTTCTTTACACTTTATGTATATTCACGCCCACATCCCCGCAGTGTTAGGCAGAGTTAATCAGGGCATCCACGACTAGTCGAAGACAACAAATCCCACAATGTGATAGGACTGATAGGTGGCAAGCCTATCGACAACCGGGCACTTATCCAATCCCGAGCAACGTTTTTTTGATATCAGAAAATTGGAAAAACCCAATTTTCTTTTTGTTGCTCGATCCGGGATTCAAACCCGGGACATCTTGCAGTCAAATCCAACAACTGAACCGCTACACCACAGAGGCGACTTTACACTTTTATTTTTAAATTGGCTGACCTAATCTAAATTTAAGTGAAATAATTAATTATGTAATAACAACTTATAACAAAGCTTGACGAATATAGTCGAAGCGCATACTTTAAATGGTACTACTGTACTTGTGTTACATACACAAAATTTTACTTACATTAAATGGTGAGCTGTTTATTCAGATCATTGAAGCATAACTGTGTTGATGTATTTTCTAAACGTATCTATTTCGAATGACCCATGGAATGAGTCCAGGCGGAAATAATCCGGAACACAATCAGCATGAATAATGTAGTTCATGTAGATCCGGTAATATTTGCACACAGACCTAAAACCCGCACATCGCTTTGTTGATATGTTCTAACCACTGACAGGCGCTAGGTTTGTAGCTTGACAAAAAAAAACTTTGTCGCTTGACATTACTAACAGTTTATTTATATAAAAAATAAAGTATTAATTCTCCTATTTTCCGTGTATTTCCCGTTTTTTTTTCGTTATTCATCTCTTCGACCTTCACCTGACTTAAACCATAAATTATAAAGTAACGAGCTGTCCCGACGAACTTCGTTCAACCAGTTCAGTATCTGCAACTTTTCTGGTTTTTCCTCTTCATAAGAACCTTCTCCTAATAATAACTATCACAATAAAAAAAGAATTAGCCAAATCGGTCCAGTCATTCGGAAGTTATGCGCTTACCAACAAATTTAGCTTTTCATTTTTACATTATGGATATGTATTGCTACACTACAACTAATGCACCTAAAAAAGAATTAGCAAAATTTAAAAAAACCTTGGCAAAAGCCATTATTTACAAAGACCATAGTTATAGGACCGCTGTCTTGCGGTCTAATGTTAGGTCTATTATTGTGCTAGTCTATTAACTACCGGACCGGAACATGACAACGTCATAACAGCTGCAGAAATAGGTAACCCCTGCAAGTAGCTGCACAGTACTCCACCACCAGTGGTTTTGTTGGTGCTGCTGTATGCTTGCCTCTTATATGCTGCCAGGGCTGAAAATCAAGTGGTCTAATCACTCAGTGGACCTGTACCAAAACATACCAAACATAAATGAATAAATATTTCATGCTGATATCTTCACGCCCATATCCCCGAAGAGGTATGCAGATGAACAACCAGGGCACCCACGACTAGCCGAAGACACTAAGTCCCACAGTGTGATAGGTGGCAAGCCTATCGCCAAACGGGCACATATCCAATCCCGAGCTACGTTTTTTTTATCATTTCATCCTGATAAATTATAACCTTAGTTTCAATTACAAAAATTTCATTACAATGTAGGTTCAGTCAATCAATAAGGACTTGTTGGAACGAAGTTCCTTATCGCGCGTTGTGAAAGGGGCTAGACGGAAAAAATCTCACAAAAATTGTAACGACACTTTTTGATGTAAACTGTGCGGCGAGCGCATGTTTCTCTGTCTCTCTCTCGCTCTCTCTCTCTCTTATCGAAAGCAAGCCAAATATTTTCATTTCTATTTCGCATTGAACAGTGTGGTGTCGCGACGATTATTTTTGTTGAGTGTATACAGGTTTTTTGTACATAATAAATAATAAATATTATAACTTCTATATACTTCGTTCCATCCGGGTGTCCCTTGACACCTCTCAACTTTTTATTTCTTGTTTTGGGTGAAAGGACAGCCGTTAAACTTATGAAAATGCATGAAAGTCCAGCAGCAAAATTGCAACGCACCATGGACATAAATAAATAAATATTCCTGGAATAGTTACATATATGTATTGTGTGTGTATTATAGTAAGGTACCTAATTCGCTTGCTTTGCGTAAAGTTACAAAAAAAAAAAGTATCTTCACGCCCATATCCCCGAAGAGGTCGGCAGAGGTACAACCATGGCACCCACGACTAGCCGAAAATACTAAGTCCCACAATGTGATAGGTGGCAAGCCTATCGCCAACCGGGCACAATTCCAATCCCGACCAACATTTTTTTATAAGAAAATTGGAAAAATCCAATTTTCTTTTTGTTGGCCGACCCGGGATTCGAACCCGGGACCTCATGCAGTCAAGTCCAACACCCGGACCGCTAGACCACAGAGGCGTAAAGTTACATTGAAGGAAAACTACCCTCAGGAATTTAATGAGGCCTAATAAGAACATTCACCATTTTTTTTTACTATGCAAACCAGTAATGATAAAGCATAATGCAATTATTGACATCATTGCACAGTTCTTTACCTTCAAGAAATAGAAAAGTTTTATATTGAGCGCAGGGATTTAATGCAGTCTAAAAAACAATGGCTGCATAATATCCTTTTATATTCGATTTTATTGTTTTAAATAAAGGTTTGGGAGAAACCATCGAGTAGCTTACATGTTATCAAGGTATTTTGGAGAGCTCTATCGGAAATACATGAAAGAGGGACGTTTCACATGTGAGCCTTTATCTGGCTTATCTTTTATTTCAATCTAGGATTAACCGTAGTCGAAAACAAACACTTTGAATACCTGTGGGATATTGTATTACTTTCTCACATCAAAGAGTTTTGCCATCATGTGTATGTAATATTTTTTTTCTTTCATGTAAGTTTAGCTGTTTGTCGGAGGTTTTTCTGCGTTTCAAAGTTATTTAGTTAATCGCCAAGCGGGACTGTTCAGTTTCGTTTAAGTGATTATCACTGGGTATAGCGTACATCAAATAACTGTCAAATGACGTGTATTCTATTTGCTACCTCCACTATATTTACATTTTGAAGTGAAACTTCTTTAGAATCGTTGTGATTTCAAACCGGATGCAACGGAAAAAACGACAGGTAAGAGACACAAATATGTATTCATCTCATTCTTTTGTAGGTAAGAGACACAAATATAATATATTCATCTCATTCTTTTGTCGATTTACTGAAGTTTCACTTCTATCGTGTGTGAATCGCACACACCTTTTTTGGTCACAGGAGATAACAAATACAAAACACGTCATTTGACAGCTGTTTGATGTACACTTTACCCAGTGATAATCACTTTAACGATACTGAACAGTCCCGACTGGCGTTTAAACAGCTAAACTTTAAAATGGTGATTGTACATTTACCCTGTGATATTCACTAAAAACATACGGAATCAGACCCCAGGAGCAGTGTTAGTGTAGGGAGCGTTTGGGCTACCGCCCAGGGCGCAAGATACAAAGGACGGCCTACTTGTAAATCCTTTAGTTTAGAGATATCAAAATAATAAGGCTGGAAAACAAAACTGTTTAGTTATTTTATCGTCACTAATTTATGGTTTATTTATTGTTTTATTTATTTATAAACAATGACAAATTTTGCCCAGGCTGTTGTTAGAATTACAACTGGCAATACTTACGACACATAGGAACACCTACACCTTTCTTAAAATTTTACTGTTTCTAATTCAATAGAATAATTTTTCTTTGACATTATACATTTTTATTAATATTCATTAGTACAATTTAATAAAGAAGACTTTAAATTATTAATATTCATTTCCATTTAGTATTTTGGCAATTAGTAGTTTCTTAATAGTATATTTTTTTAGTTAAAAAATATAGTTCGCAGACATTGGAGAAATAAACTAAACTGACCACAATCATTTCGTAGAAGTTTTATGAAAACTATTTATTTGTAATGGTTAAACTTTCGCTGTAAAATATTTGATAATGTATTCTAAAGCTATTATTATTTTTAGGATATGACATTTTAAATTTTACAGTGGACAACAAAAAACTACAAAGAAAATAAATCTATATATAAAAAAAATTACGTTAGCTACACTGTATTTTTGTTCAAGAACGGCTCATCCTATTTGTCTGAAAATTTACAAGGGGCTTAACCCGGAGACAGTCATAAGATACTTTTCATCCCGTTTGATTGCAAGAAAACTAATAAAAATAATATTATAAATACAGTCCTATTAATATTATAAATGCGAAAGTTTGTATTTTATTTGTTTGTTACTTCTTCACAAACCCCAGTGAGACAATTTTCATGGAATTTGGCACACACGTAGCGGGTAACTAGGATTAACACATAGGATAGTTATTATCCCGAAAAAATGTTCCTATAGGATCAATAACCACGCGGGTAACGCCGCGGGCAACAGCTGGTAGTAATGTAGTTAGGGACCATCTCGATCACATCAGATTTGCAACAAAAAAAATGCATAAAGTTATAAAGCCCCAGACAGACACGTTAACCTTATAACATCATTTTTTCCGTGGGGGTTTACATGATTACCCTTCTTTCATCCCCGATTATTGGTTTATCCTTTCAAAAGTTATCATGCTACAAACAGACACATATACAACTCATACGAATCAAGAGTGCACTCCGCTGGAATGCGACCCCCCTCCCGCCATCTGCGCCCCGCATTTTCTGCAAGCGCTCAATAGTGATAGCATTTGTAACCGTCATACGGATCTTTTACATACATACATACATACATAAATACATACATACATACATACATACATACATATCTTCACGCCAAGTCCCTTACGGGGTAGGCAGAGAGTATTGAGTGCCAGATCTCACGATCCTGACAAACCTGTCTTGCTTCCTTCACATTCATAACCCTTACGAACATTAAAAAACTGAAATGACAAATGACGTCAGGTTATGTCTCCTATCTTCGCGGTCCATCATCAAACCAGCTCAATCTTATCAGAATTAAAAATTAACTGCTAGGTCTCACATAATATGTTCAAAGGTGCATTTCGACGCTTACAAGTAGGCTGCAAATAGTTATGATCTTGAACGCCTGGACAGATCTCCATAAACTGTAGCTAAGAATCATACTTATCACGTAGGCAATCAAATAAGAAATCGCATCAAAAGCCGTCCATCCGCTGGGGAACTACGATGCTACAGACAGACACACACACACTCACATACACACACACACACACACACACATTCCAATTTTCTTAACATCGCATCATGCTTGAACGAATAGACCAAGTTTGTTAATTTTTTTGTAGTGTTACTTTATTGTCAGGAAAAAGTTTCTACGAAAGGAAAGGCTGGGGAAATTGCTGGAAATATAATACTTTAGTTCTTCCCACACAAGCTGTCAGTAGCGACCAATGTCTGGCGGTACGAAGTTCACCGAGTTGACTAGTTAGTTATAAAAGTACCGCTTTCAGAACTTTCACATTATGTAAAACATAATGTCTCTTGTCCTAAAATAAAAATCGTCTCTAGAGTGACATTAAATAGGTCGCAGGTCTAATTAAAACCTGCTGGTGACCACAATAACGGTAGGTCGTGACCCTTTGGACCCGCTAATTACGGTCCCTCAGGTATAAACAATGTTTAAGTCATGTTAATGTTATGTATTTGATATTTCATGAGTGAATATGCAAATATATACTAATAATATAAATGCCAAATTGTGTTTGTTTATTTAAGCACTGTATAAACACAGGAATCCGACGAAATATCTTTTTTGAGAGAGTTCAGCGACCAAGCTTACGCACACCTATAGACACCATAGATGTTATAGGTGCGTTGCTGTCCTGAGGCTGCATTGTTTGGCTTATTGTAGAGGTCTACCGACTATTCTACCCTCTGGAAAGAAACATGACCGAGTCATGAATGAAAGTCATGGCGGCAAAAATATGTAAGGCAATGGATCTCTAACCATGGCCGATAGACACCATAGATTTTACAGGTGTGTTGCTGGTCTGTGGCCGGATGATCTTCATCAACATAG
>NJDC01004697.1:0-17800 GCA_002245475.1 Calephelis virginiensis
ACAAGTGTTATTAAAATATTGTTATTTGTAATATATTCGTCACATTTTAATAAAAATCTCATTATTCAATTATTTAGGTAATTGCTGATTTTTCATATTATTTATTTGACTTAACCGGTCACACATACTTGCAAGTCTGTTTGAAATCCAAAGCCGCCATTATTATAAATACATTAATTGATTCGTGACGATATTTTGTGTTAAGTGAGTTGTGATTTCGCCACATCATTCCAATTTAAAGATTACGGTGTTTTTACTGGTCTCAAGTGTTTATATTTTTACAAAAGGACGTTCGGCGTATTATAGTTACGCCAGAAAACTTTTTAGGTTACCTTGCTAGTGATTTTTAGAAAATGGTGAAATCGGTGAATTTTGTTTAAATGTCCGTAAACGGTCATACAAAAATGCTAAATGAAGACATGAATGTGATTTATAACAGATTTCCTAACCTGCTCCTACTGTTTTCTTGCATTTACATCAGACACAAAAAACTATTGATGAAATGTTAGAAAAATTAAGAATTAAATTGTTAAAAAACATTTTCTGTTTTACTTGTTATTTTCTTTGCATGACATAATTGCCTGATTTGATAATTGCCCCTCAAATTTCTACTTATTGCAATGTTATTGTACCCTTCACGTATATAAGTGTTTTTTGTAAGTTGAATAAATGATATTGTGTTTTCTAAATTTTAGTGGCAATTTGTTTTTTTTTTATCAAGAAATTAAAAAGTATTTAGGTATTAAATATAAAAAGAATCCTTTTCCTAGTAGTTTTCGTTTGCTATACCTACGGGGCGCCACTGTCTCGTAGCTGTATAAGGCTATGGTTGCATTTATTGTATATGTAGGTAATATTGTTCTGTGATACCAAGCTTTATGGACAGTTATTTTACTCTTTGATACCAAGTTTATACCAGTTTATACTTTTAAATTGTTGGTATTTGTAAATAGCATCTAAGATTTTAGATTTCTCCTACATACATTTTTGATTATACCAAAACTGGAAAAAAGTAAACATTGGATTCGGAAACAAATTTTAAAAATGTAAATTTTGTTTGTGTAAGAATTATTTGCTTGTATTGTAAGCGTTAGAAAAGTCGTTTTGTATTTATCATCTAGTCTGTTTTTAAAGGAGCACATATCACACTGTTTGATATTTTTTTATATAGATGCAAAATTAAATGCAGTTTGGGTTGTGCATCTGTGATACAAGTGTTTTTAAGGGAGTGACCTTTTAAAGGTGTATTCACACAAGATATTCTTTAAATGGTGCAGATCTTAATATATTTTTATTATTTTATATCACCACATTATCTTGCTTTGTTTAAAGACGTTATAGGTACGCCAAAAGTAACGAAAAGTAACTAGTTGTTAACTGTTGTTTGTATGATGTGTCATGTAATCCAAGGACCATCTTTGTCGACTTGTGCTGGACTTGCTTGATCGAATTTACATCTTTTTGGAAGTAAGGACTTAAATTTTTTTATACATATTCAAGGAGAGGCCTAATGTAAGTTGTGTTCAGTTTCAAAATTGTGAAGTCTTTATTTATATAGATCTTTAAATTATTTTAATATTAAATACAGTACTGAATTTGCCTTCTTTATTATTTTCAGAGATATGTTTATCCCATGTCACTCATTATTACTCCCAAATCTTTCGAACCAACATGCCAGTTTCGAAACCTCTTAATACTAATACCTTGGATAAAATTTGAGTGATTTAATGTTAACAAATAAGTCTCCAATTTCAATCATTACGGAAAATTATGGGTGATTTAGGAATCATCTAAAAAATGCATGTCTCTTAATGAAATAATAATCATCTAAAGGGCAAAAATTTTATAAAAAACTGCTAGCTTTTTTGATTATATTTTCCCAAAAAAAAATATTAAAAAATTGCATGCTGATTCTAGATACTATAAAAATATTTTGTTTTATATAATTAACACATAAAATAAATACTGAAAATATCACTAATGGATGATAAGGCACTGCAAGCTCAATTATTACCTAAGTTACACTAATCTTAATATATATAAATTGTGTGTCACCTTTTTTGCCCGCGATTGACTTCTAAACTACTTAACCGATTTCAATCAAATTTGTACACCTAGTTGGATCCTACTTGAAAGATAGGATAACCTACTTATCACTTTATGATCAAAAAAATTACCAACCCAGCAAAGCCGGAGCAGGCAGCTAGTATTACAAAAAAAGAGTGCTAGCTTCTTTGATTATATTACCACAAACAATTATTCTAAGAATTAGCATGCTGATTTAAGATGTTAAAATATTTTTTTGTTATAATTAACAGTTAATATAGACACTGCAAATATCGCCAATGGCAGATAAAACAGGGCAAGCTCTTTCGGAGCCACAAGTTCGGCAGTCACCACCTGAGCCGAGGGTTCGTCAGTCACCTCCTGAGCCTAGAGTTCGTCAGCCACCTCCAGAGCCAAGGGCTCGTCAGCCACCTCCTGAGCCAAGGGTTCGTCAGCCACCTCCAATGCCTAAACGAGCATCAGCTACACCTCCAGTGCCTCCCAAAGAATATAAGGCATCACCTCAGCCTCGACAAAGACAAGCCCCACCTCAGCCAAACCACTAAAGTACTACAAAAAAATATTATGTACATGACATTATGATCTGGACCTGGAGAAATATTCTCGTAATTCACATAAATTTTAATTAGGTTAATGATATAACTGTTAAAAATTGTCTAAAGAGATTTGAATGTTGTTGTTAAATTATAATAACTTAAATTTGTAAAAGCTGAAGCTTCCTCAGTGCATACTTCTAACACAAGGAACACAAAGAATGAGTTTGCAGTGTGTACCATTAATTATTATATTTTTATATAAATCTTAGGGATTCAAATATAAAGTTTAATCAAGGCTTTGTGCAGTTATCAGGTGAAATAACTATGAAGGGATTAGAACTGGGTGCTAAGGAAGTCTTCTCATAGTTACATAAGTATTGACTTTGTTGTGATTTAACAAATTTTAATGTAATGTTACTTTATTATCTAACAAACATATTTTTTTGTTTAGTTTTATATTTTATTTACAGCCCAAACTTTATCGTAGACCTAAAGCTCCTCTCACAAGCATACACTGCGAAAGTATCAGCTTTTATAACAGACGAATGTATTAAAAAAAGGACACACAGTACAGCAGACAGAATTGCAATGAGTCTAATTGATTACCCTTTACCATCAGGAGAGCCGTGTGTTTGTTTGCTATTTTGTGACAAAAAAATCCTGAATGATTACAGACTATGTACATTAAACACTTTCTCTTTTTTAACAAGCTGTTTGTTCAAGCAACTTGTGAGAACAGCTGTAGATCTACTACTGTAGAAGCAACAGACTTTTACGTCATTTTCACCATGTAAAACCTTATATACCTGCTATAGATACTTAAGTCGTTTTATATTATTCCTAGGAAATGTATCTAACTACTGTGTACCTAATTTATTTGTTTTGTCATAGTTCCAATATCAAATGCTAGATGCTGTAGGTAGTTCTTAAAAACATGTAAGTATAACAACATTATAAAGCGCATAATTATGCTATATTTTTTTAAAGTTTTGATTAAAAAAATTATCCAAAAACGTCGTTTTTGTTAAAACTTAATACCTACTGGTGTCTTTTGTTACATTTCCTATCGATTTTCTCAAAAGAAGACGTTTTCAATTCGACTTTATATTTTATTTGTATAGGTATTTGTTTGGTACCTACGTACATTTGATTTTGATTTATTAGTGGTTTTTGAGTTAAACATACATAATAATGCATAAATTAACCTCATCATTGATGAAATCGTTAATATAAACAAAATTTAACATTATCTCTCTTACCTACTAATAAAATTTACGCGCCCGTTGGTCTGGCGTATCACTTCATTTTTGTTAGCGAAAGAAATATCATTGAGCGAAAGTGAACACGAATCCTGATCAACGGGCGCGTAAGTTTTATTGGCAAGGGGGTTAATGTACGTAACGTAAAACTTTTATTACTATGTTGATAAAACATATTGGACCATCTCGATGTTAGCTATCATTCGGAAAACAAATTATCAAATCGCAAAGTGGTACCTACTAAACTAATAAAATAGTTGGACATAGGTACCTAAATATGCCAATATACCTATTCTGTGATAGTTGGAATCAAGGTTGGAATCGGTTTTTACAGAATGGCTGTACTTAAGTATCTTCACGCCCATATGGCAGTAGGCAGAGGTACAACCAGGGCGCCCACGACTAGCCGAAGACATTAAGTCCCACGATGTGATAGGTGGCAAGCCTATCGCCAACCGGGCACATATCCAATCCCAAGCAACATTTTTTTAATTAGAAAATTGGAAAACCCAAATTTTCTTCTTGTTGCCCGACCCGGGATTTGAACCCGAGACCTCATGCAGTCAAGTCCAACACCTGAACCGCTAGACCACAGAGGCGATGGATGCACTTAATTCACAATTATTATTAATATTGGAAAGGTCTCAATTTAATAAACATTCTGCTACTTTTTTTGATAGAATATACCACAAAATTAAGAATAAGTATCACAAAAGTTCGATTAATTATTAGACTGTTATTCTTTTTGACATGAAGCTAGTAGGTACATGACATTCTCGTATCCAAACCTATCCTGTATATAGTTTTATCCAATGTATAATAACTAATCTTTGGTTTTACATACTTAAGAAGATCAACATGCTAGACTTGGGATACCACAGCATCAAACATCTTTAAAGTATTTATTGTAGGTGTCCGACGGAAAGTGGTTTTTAAGCCGACATCGAACTTTCGGCTTTGTCTTAGCTGTGGCCGAAACCAAAACCGAAATCGAATCTTACTTTTGGCGAGGCCGATAGCTCCGGCCATTTTTTGGTCGAAACTGAAACTAGATTTTACGGCCGCAACTGAAACAGAAACCGAATTTTCAGTTAGTCCTAGGAATGGAAAATGATGGTTCTGCTCTCTCATTGAAATGACTTGCTTTATTAGTAGGTATTGTAACAGACCAATACGGTTGGGCTCTTCTCAGTATGACAGTTATAGGCAAGTATACCATTTTTTCTTCACTGTCAGTTTAGACAGTGAGAGTAGGTACCTGCAGGTAGGAAGGTACCTACGTAAGTACTTTTTAAAAGCGGATTAGGTAGGTACCATTCGTTCTTATGATTTATTTAAGAAACCCTGGCTATACGCCATAGATGTTATAGGTGCGTCGCCGTCCTGTGACAGGGATGCTAGGACTAATGTGCAAATCTAGCGGTGTGTGTGTTATGTGTATATGTGCTAATCATAAATCACATAAATAAATATCCCTGGATAAGTTACCTATACAATTTAAATCTAATCACAAAGTAAGCAAAGGATTGGTCAACGATACTATTACCAAAGACAATATTTATATTTACTAATCTCTGCTATTACTTACACAGAAATACTTAAATAGATACCAAAATAAATTTAATAAACACCTAAACCCAGAAATGCAGGCATCCAAATTTTCATCATACAAATGCCTGCCCCCGTCGGAAATCGAAATCGGGCCTCACGGTTAGTTGGTGGAGTTAAGCGTGTCCGCTAGCCCCTCAACCAACGAGGCACTCAACCACCAGGCGGACTTACTATCCGGACAGGAACACGACAGCATTTTCTCACGATATTGGAAGGCAAACAAGCTGACGGATTTCCTGATGGTAAGAAATTCAAGCCGCCCTGAGGCACCAAACGTGGTATTGATGCGCTGCCAACATGAGGCCGGGATGTTAGGCCTCGAGCAAAAGTAAGTGTACCGGCTACCTTATCCTTTAAACCGGAACACGTCAACGGCAAGCGCAGACGCTATGTTGGCAGGAATAAATAAGGCGTTAGTACCAATCCGGACGAGTCGCTGCGAAACTATACCACCTAGTTAGATGTCACGGTGTTAATGACGGTAAGCCTACGCCTTTTACGAGCTGCCTGGCTGGAAGGCACATGTTCTATTCTGTGAAGTAGTCCATAGACGAACACAAGGGAATTTTGGTGACGAATTGTCAAGATTGGATTAGGTACCTATGTAGGTACGTCAAGTTTAAATACTCTTTATTTTAGTTTGTTGATAAAACAAGATAGGTACAGTTGAACGTGGGTTGGATAACCGGAAGCATTTAAGCTTTGGTCGTCAGATAACGTTACATTTTAGTACGACATTAAACTGTATACTCCTAAAATGTGGACAAAACTATTTATTTCTGTATTCATTATTGCGCTGATGAATATTAGCGAGGCGTCGGTTTTGCAAGATTATGACATTTTGCAACCGCCTGAGAACGATTTCGACATAAAAAATATACGATATGAAGATTCTCCAGTGGAGTATCGGGACTGCCCTGATGGCCATCGAATGGACATTTACGGTATTTGCCGAGAAGTCTGGTGATTTTGTGGTAAATAAAACTCTATTTTTATATATTTTTCACTATAATGAAAGTGTTTAGTAACTACTATTATACTTAATCGAAAATAATGTGTAATAAAAGTGTTTACATGATTGCAGTTTTTCTTAAATTAAATGTGTACTTTTGAATGAGTGTATCATGGAAATGCTCTTCTGGTAACTGCTCTACAGAGTGGGTCAGAATTATAGTTGTTCTGTGATCAGAACAAAGAGTGCGCGTCTGGCGAGACATGGGTGGTACTGGCAAGTTTCGCCTATAGCGTCTAAATCTTTTTTCATGATATTGGAAGGCTAACAAGCAAGCAACAACAAGGATTTCCAGATAGTAAAAAATTGAAGCCGCTTAGAGACGCCATAGGTGGTAATGGTGCGTTGCCAACCTGAAGCCGGGATGTTACGCCTCCAGCAAAAGTAAGTTTTACGGCTACCTTACCCTCCGAGCCGGAACACGTCAACGGCAAGCACTGACGTTATGGCGGCAGGAATAGGTAAGGCGGTGATACCAATCCGGGCGAAACTCTACCACCAAGCAGGATGTCACGGTGTAAGGCTTGCCATGCTCGTATTTTACGAGCTACCTGACAGAAAGCAGATGGTCTATTCTGCAAAGGAGCCCGGAGCAACACGGGGAATTTGTGGTTTTGATGTAAAAATAGAGAAAGGCATGTTTCTAATATGCTTTAATAAGGTACCTACATAATATGTGGAAATAATGTATTTTTTTTTGAAATTGCTAATAGGTATGTTGCTTACCGCGAGGTTTTTACAACTTTACCGGACTATTTCGGGCTGAGCAGAGTGCTCAGCCCAAGACAATAATGACATATGAAACAAAAAGTAAAGTATAATGTTTGAGCGAAAGATCGACTGAACAATTAGTTAGTTAAACAATGCCAATATGAATGGGTATAGGTAGGTAGGTACATACCCGAGGAGAACAAGGTTGATATACCACAGTAAAAACGATTGGATTTTATCCGATGGTGGTATCAAGTTTCCGAAACCGGCTTGTTTGTATGAAAATAGTTATGAATGTGGAGGGAGCTAGATGATTTTGAACACTCGATGCTATCTTCTTACCACGTAAGGGACTTGACGAGAAAATATGTACGTATAATTGATTTTTTTTATGATATTGGAAGGCAAACAAGCAGACGGATTTCCCGATGTTAAAAAATTCACGCCGCCTAGAGACACCAAAGGTGGTAATGGTGCGTTGCCAACCTGAGGCCAGGATGTTAGGCCTCGAGCAAAAGTAAGTTTACCGGCTACCTTACCCTCCGAACCGGAACACCTTATAGCGGCAGAAATAGGTAAGGCGGTGGTACCAAACCGGGCGAGTCGCTGCTTGACTCTACCACCTAGTCAGATGTCACGGTGTTAGTGACGATGATCCTATGCTCGCCTTCTACGAGCTGCCTGGCAAGGAAGGCAGATGGTCTATTCTACAAAGGAGCCTGGACCAATTTTCGGTGTCTGAAAATGATGTAAGTACGAGTACTTAGGTATATCTCAAAAACTGATTACATACATATTGTTTAAACCAATTTCCGTTAAAACTTTTTATTGAGACTGAAATCGGAATCGCAATTTCCAATTTGAAATCTTTTAGACAATTAACTGAGAAAATATGGCTTTATGAATTTGTGGTATTTTTTAAAGATCTACCTATACACCAATTGAAGGTTGGTACATTGCATAGGTTTAATAAAAAGTTTTTTGGTTCTATCTATTTTTGTAGAAAAATCGTAAAGCGGTAATAATATCTGGTCAGGTCAGGTAGACACTGGTCTACGTAGTCTAGATACTTTGGCAATATAATGGCTAATACATACAGACGAAATACATGCGTTGCCCCAGCGGAAAAAAGTCGAATTTCATAATTTGAGGTAAACAGATAATTTGTTTATGACGTCGTGTAATTTTTTTTTGGTAAATAAAAAAATGTACATCAAGCCATTAGGGAGTTAGTCAACAACTACTACATTTTCTTTTTCAAACAGATTTTTTATGTGTCTTTCAAAATACATTCAATCCTAAATTTTCTACATTCTATTGGGAAAACTTCCAGAAAACTGAGAAAATAACATTTAAAATGTTTCTATATAAACTGAAATAGTGGAACGAAGTTTACCGACAGATAGTCATACTATAAAATAAACAATACCGAAACAAAGGTCTTTATTGTAATAGTATCAGTACAGAGCGCTTTTTTATTGTACCAGTATTTTTTGTAAGATAATCATAATTGAGTTACAGCAATGGTGCGAGATACTTCCATGTGTCGAATTGCTCGAAAATAGGGTTTCCGTTGGTGATGATCAGATTAGTGGCGACGTTCACCACTGCACCATGGAATCGTCTTACGTAGTCGATGACGACCTCTTCAATTACTGCGTTTACGATATGGTCGATGTCTCCACCACCAATAGCGCCAGAGATACCAGACTGCAAATGTCAAGTTACTAATTTTATTTACCTTCGTTAACCGACTTCAAACGAACAGTTATGTCATTTAAATCTAATCAAGATCCGTCTAGAATGCAGTTTCAGTGTTAGGTATGTATATTTCATATTTATTTAATAGCTACATGTTTTAACCGAATCCAAAAACGAGGACTTTATACAGGGTTACTTTCAAAGGACCGACCAAATCCTTAAAAAATCTTATATAATAGTGCATTTTAAATATTGTTGCCAAATTGTAATATTTGCTTTAATGAACATTCATTTAAAATAGTCCACAAAACTTCATTGCTATTTGCTAGTACAATCGCAAGCGATCGCGGTTGGTCAGAATCAATGGAGCGCTTTGTTTACCATGCTTCTTGTGTTTTGAGTCGGATATATTCGCCGAACCTTTAAAAGTTACCCTGTATATTTAAGTCCTAGGTATATTTTTATGTATGTTAATCTATTTATCATAACTTTTGAACAGATTAAAAAATATTTGAAACGGAGTACCTACTTCTGCGGTGATCCATTGCCACCAAGTCTGGATTTCATAATATGATCCCACGGAAATCGAGAAAAATACTTAATTGTTTTGTATTTAGATAATAAATGTATTGAAATCGGAGTCGCTTATTTGCTGTTTTACTGCGCTTAAAATATTGTCTAGGTACTTATACAACGTGATAATGAAATTGGATAAGGTTTTTTGCAGTTTTACTGACTTTTTAAATTTTTATTGATTAGTCATACATTATGCAAAGAATTTCATATTTATGCTTCAGATCTGTCTGAAAGAATATGTTTTTGTGTTTACCGTCCAAAAGATAGAAAAACAGTGGAACTCTAGATTCAGTTTGAAAAATACTCGAGATTCGTAATGTACTTCAAATGAACGAAGACTTAAAATTTAGTTTATCATAATTAAAGAAAAAGTATAAGAAACAAGTTCCCAGTACAAGAAAAGGATTTAATAATAATTTTTCTTGTAGGTACCGAGCTTAAATACCAACTGGCCCAAATGTATGTTCTTACAGTCAACATTTTATAGTTACATGGATCAAAGTTGCCAAAATCAATTTAGAAACACATCGATGTAAATTTACCTTAAAATGAGGAATATCGAAAGCAGCGTTGACAATTTTGTCAATAATAACCGAATTTCCATTGTCAGACTGTCTCAACATCACCTTGGCACGCAGGCGGAAGCCTTCAATGACAAACCTGCAATAATAATTATTTTTTTTATGATATTAGAAGGCAAACAAGCAGACGGATTTCCTGATGGTAAGAAATTCACGCCGCCTAGAGACACCAAAGGTTGTAATGATGCGTTTCCAACCTGAGGCCGGGATGTTAGGCTCTGGGAAAAAGTAAGTTTACCGGCTACCTTACCCTCCGAACCGGAACACGTAATAATGTTATGGCGGCAGGAATAGGTAAGGCGGTGGTACCAATCCGGATGAGTCGCTGTGAAACTCTACCACCTAGTCAGATGTCACGGTGTTAGTGACGGTAAGCCTATGCTCGCCTTTTACGAGCTGTCCGGCTGGAACGCAGATGGTCTATTCTGCAAAGAAGCCCGGACCAGCACGGAGGAAACAGTGATGGTCAAACTGAATAAATGGTATAGAAAACGTTAAATCCCAATAAGATCTCATTTGGATTAATTTTATGTCACAAGACAGTGAATAAACAGGTGGCCCCCGGTATGGTGAGAGACAACAGTCGCTTATATTGTATGCCATTGATGTTACCGTTCTGTTGCTATCATACGGCTGGAATCTTAGGCTAAGACGGATGTCACAAGGCCTCAGATGCGGATTTTAACCTTGATATATCAACGAACGGACTTCTAGTTGAGACTTGAGATGTGGTATTTTTCAGTATAGTGTGATATCTGCCTAAATGTGTAGGTTTACCGGCTTCATCAATAAACATGACATTTTTTTTCTTACGATACTCGAAGGCAAACAAGCAAACGGATTCCCTGATGGTTAGAAATTCACACCTCCTAGAGACAGCCTCCAGCAAAAGTAAGTTTATAGTCTACCTTACCTTCCGAACCGGAATGATTCCGGCTAGAATAGGAAAGGCGATGGTACCAATCCGGGCGAGTCGTTGCGAAACTTTAGTAACTAGTCAGAAGTCGCCGTGTTAGTGACGGTAAGCCTATGCTCACCTGGCTGCTGCTGGCTGGAAGGAAGGCAGATGGTCTGTTCTGCTAAGGAGACCGGACCAATACATGGAGACATTGCTGAGCGTTGATGCTATGGCGGCAGAAATGGGCAATACCGTAGCTTCTAGTAATAGATATGAGTGTATGGAATAACTTACTCGGCATCTCCAAATCCGTAAATAGGTATGGCGGTCAAAATATCACCAATCAGGTTGTAGACATCTGTGAAATCGTTATTTTCGTCAAATCAAGAGAGTAACAGGGTTATTTTTAAAGGACCGGCCAAATTTTAATATAAGGGACAAAAGCTTAAATGGTAATGTATCTTCAATATTATTGCCAAATTGTAATATTTTTGCTTTTGTATATATTCGTTTAAAACTATGTCACCCAGTACGAGTCATGACGTCACCAACTAGTCGGTGGGAACCAGTTTTATACTTTGTTTACGTTATAACCATGCATCTTGTATTTTACAGTGGGCCAAAATTAGAAATCCACTTTTTTGATGTTTAGTTTATTCACAGATCGAAAGTGTGCGATTCCGAACCTTTTCTCAAAATCTGGCTGGTGTTCATGCAGTAGAAATATAGCTCTTCCTTTATAAAATAATAAAAATGCTGTTTTCCTAGTTTCCTCGAACTCGAACGGATAAAAAGTATTCCCTGTCCGTCTCCTGGTTTTAAGCTAACTTCCCAATAATTTTCAGCCGAACCAGTTCTTTTGTTATTGAGTTATAAATAGCGTAACCATCACAACTTTCTTATATATGTATGTAGAGATACTAGCTATTACCCGCCGCTTGGCTAGAGTGGCAGTTAATATATAGCCCATTAATAAAGACTTTCATACAAACTTTTAACCCCTATTGCTCCCTCTTAGGGGTAGAATTTCCAGAAACGCTTAAATACGTATCTACTCATTTTTAATGAGTAGCCCAAACATCAAGTTTCATGTTTCTTACTTAAAAATGACATCATTCCTTACAAACTTTCAACCCCTATTTCACCCCTTTAGGGGTAGAATTTCTGAATAAAATGACCGCCATGAGATATGTTAAGTAAGGTCTAAGGATGGAATTTCATCTAATAGTTTTTGTTCGGCAATGACGAATCAGTCAGTTAGGATATTGCGCTATTTTATAAGTATAGATAGGTAAGTTTTTTAATGATAATGGAAGGCAAAAAACCAGACGGATATCCTGATGGTAAGAAATTCACGCCGCCTAGAGACACCAAAGGTGGCAATGGTGCATTGCCAACCTGAGGCCGGGATGTCAGGCCTCGAGCAAAAGTTTATCGGCTACCTTACCCTCCGAACCGGAACACGTCAACGACAAGCATTGGACGTCATGGCGGCAGGAATAGATAAGGCGGTGGTACCAATCCGGGCGAGTCACTGCGGAACTCTACCACCTAGTAAAAGTAGTAGTAAAGTCAGTTGAAATTTCAATTACTGATCTCTAGTATATCTTTAAATATCTATATCTCTGTATGTATATCAAAATGGATCCCCATTTCGCGTGGTCATCGCATCACGCTTGAACAGATGGAACGATTTTTATTTTTTATTAATATGACGGTTATAGTTTATGTGTACGAGAAGTACAGAACGCTAATATGTTTCAATAATATTGCTTATAAAGTATATTAAATCAATAAATAAAACATTATCCACGCTACAATGCATTTGACACACACAAACAAATATATTGATGTTGCCGATAAAAAATCACAGATGGCGCAACTATTCAGGAAACAAAGTAGTTGGTCATGAGAAATGAAGATGGCGTTCTTATCAACAATATATATAAATTTGGATATTAAAATATTAGAATGGTCGAATTTCGATCAATGGGCGACTAGTGTTAAATAAAATTGCAAATCTATATAGATACCTGATCCTTTTATATATGTAAATACTAGCTGTTCCAGCGAACTTCGTTCCGCCCGTTCAGTTAATACGGGAAAAAATATAATATTTTTCCAAGTTTCCTCTCTGTTGTATGGGATAAAATGTACTCTATGTCCTTCTCCCGGTTCTAAGCTACTTCCTCATCAATTTTCAGCCTAATCAGTTTAACTAACACTATTTTCTTTAACATACCTAGGTACTTATTGATGATTCATCTTTCATAATTATGTATTCGTCGGGTTTTCATTGTACGAGTATTAAAGATGTATTTCTTCTATTCGGGGCGGAGACAAATCCACCGAATCAAAAACCATGAAAATTGGGCCAGCAGATCTTGAGTTATAAGTGTTGTAACAAATCCGTCTTTGTTTTATATATTATATAGATATAGATATAAATTACGCATCATGTTTGTTCGCTTAACTTAGCCGATTTTAATCAAATTTAAAAACATTACACATTGCAGTTTGATACAACTTAAAATATAAATTACCTGACATTAAATTTATCTATTTAAGTATTTCTATGTGTTAGTATCGTTGACTAACACCCATAACACAAGCATATTATAATTTATTTACTTTGGGGTTAGATTCAATTTGTATAACTTGTCCAGGCATGTTTATTTATATCAATTTAGCTGGCGAAGCTTTCTAGGCTAGAAGTATTTAAAAATTAATTTCTATTTCTTTTGGTCATCGCAAAATGCGTGAAGTAATGGTCCGATTTCGCTTTTTTTGTTGTTAGCTATTGTAAGGAGAAGATTGTTTAGAAAAAATACAGATATTTTTTGAAATGGCTAATATGTTGATAACCTTGCGGTTTTTACAACTTCACCGGACTATGTAAGACAGGACGATGTCTGTGGGATCAGCTAGTACTTATAAACAAAATTGATCTAAATAATATCCTTTCATTGCTTCTGTAATTTCCATGTTTTAATTTTCCGTCTAAAAGATCTATTCGTTAACATAATGATTTTTTAAGATGAACTTTAATGATTAAACTTTTCTTAAATATTTTTATTTTGCTGTCAATATTTTGTATATCCCATGATCTACAGCTTGTCCAATCTAGCTACGAGTATTTAAGAAACCCAGGTTTTTCTGACTAACTTCTATAATAGGTACTTTCTAAGAACAAGTAGGTACGTAGGTGCCTACGTGTTTTGTTATGCTAATACGTAGGTACTTACCACACTTAGCAACTATACGAGGCACAGAGATATCTATGTCAAAAGAGAGATCAGAGAGGGCAAGGTCGCTTTTGTGAACTACGAATCCTCCAATACCAGTACCTACGACATTTTTGAGCTCCAAATCTAGACTGAAACACAAAGTTTTAATTAGCAACGAGGTACGTAGTCGATTTCTCCAAATAGGTATGTATCAGTTTTACGGTGAAAGTTTCATACATGTTCCAAAGATAGTTGATAATTGTGCGTTTCCAACCTGAGAAGGGAATATTAAGCTTCTTGCGTGTCAGTTTTCTAGCTTCCTTACTCTATAAAGCGAATGACACAAATGTCAAATACTGACTATACCTACCACAGTTTCACTGTTTCCTGCTGCCAGGAAACAGTGTAACTGTGGTACCAAAGTGTGTTAGCGAGCAAATGCAAAAATTTATCATCATATACCTCGAACACTAGTGGAATTATAATAATGCAGGTATTTACTTCACTAATATGCACGCACAAACTTAAATTTACAGTGTTGACAAAATATTAAATACTTCCCCGTGTAAGAGGCAAGCACAGGTTAAATGTGTCATTACTTCCAGCCTACAGGACCACTAATGGCAGAGTGTCTTTCTGCAACTTGTCCAGGTCAAGAAGACAAGGAGTCCACCGCCTTGCCTAATTCCTGCCGCTGTATTGACAGTGTCTTATTCCGGTCCAGAGTGTAGACTTGCACAATTGGCCTAATACCTCGACTACAAGCTAGCGACGCACCCGCAACATTATTGGTGTCTATCTCTTAGCATTATAAAAAATAATTATTTTGTTATGATTCATCTTTAATCAAGTACATAGTATGAAATTTGTTACTTGTTAGTTTAGAAATTAAAACACAGATGTCACTTTAACCAAATTGACACAACTGTCACCTGCTGACGAATAGTAGTACTAAATTATATAAAACCTTTGCACTTTGCAGACAATCGATATAATTAGTTCTGCAATTAGGCACTAATTATAGGTAATGATAGAAAGTTTGAAATTTAGCGTGTATTTATATTTTAAATAATAAATGAAAAATGTCAATTAGCAACCTGACGCTATTGATTTGTTTATGGTATGCCCTTTTCCACCTCCCGGTATAGTTGGAAGCTGGCAGTATTTTAACCACGAAGGTCTTTTTTGAATACCTACCTTTAAATAAATGAAATAAAAGGTGTGTGTGCGATTCACACACCATAGAAGTGAAACTTCAGTAAATCGACAAAAGATTGAGATGAATATATATTTGGGTCTCTTACCTGCAAAAGAATGAGATGAATATATATTTGTGTCTCTTACCTGTCGTTTTTCCGTTGCACCCGTTTTGAAATCACAACAATTCCAAAGAAGTTTCTCTTCAAAAACACAGTTTTTCTCTTTTAGCTGTAACCTTTATAAGATGGTTCCTCAAACTTCACCTATCTCAATAAAAATGGTCTCAGTCTAAAAACCACGTTCAATAAGGTATCTATAATGAGAGCGCTAAACTTTTAGTAAGTCTAGGCCAGTCATAGGCTAAGTTAAGCCTCCTATATGACGGAAATGGATGGATGGATGAGGGACAAATTCACTCGTTACTCAATCATATCACAACCTAAAAACTGGGTAATTGTGTCGAGCTCAGAATGATGAGTTGAAGGCTTAACATAATTTACTTACTTCAAAAGTCCAAGGGGTAGGTCAAGATGATAAGCGTCCAAGTGCAGAGGGTCTAGTGGTGGGATACCTAACTGATCTGACCCATTGTTAACCACTCGTCGGAGGAGAGCAATTAGTTGTCTTACCAACGCATTTACTACTAAATTGCGGTTTTCGGCACTCACCTCCGCTGGTAAGTCTATAGGAAAATAGATAGGTTATTATTATTCTATAAAAATAAGTAGGTACACGTAATAGGTCGTGTTAGGGAACTCCCCATTAGTTTTTTTTATGATATTGGAAGGCAAAAAAGCAGACGGATTTCCTGATGGTGAGAAATTTACGCCGCCTAGAGACACCAAAGGTGGTAATGGTACGTTGCCAACCTGAGGCTGGGATGTTAGGGCTCGAGCAAAAGTAAGTCTACCGGCTACTTTACTCTCCAGACCGGAACACGTCATGACGTTATGGCGACAGGAATAGGTAAGGCGGTGGTACCAATACGGGTGAGTCGCTGCGAAACTCTACCACCTATTCAGATGTCTCGGTGTTAGTGACGGTAAGCCTATATTCGCTTTTTACGAGCTTTATTAGTTGCGTAGTGTGTTGCGATGCGTTGCGTCGCGTATGCGTCGTGGCAAAGAAACATATGGAAAGTGACGCAGTGACGGCGCTGCGGCGACGCAACACACTGATAGGACCTCGCCTTTAAACGTTTAAACCATCTTATCTTAATATATATAAAGTACGTGTCACGTTGTTTGTCCGCGATGGACTCCTTAATTACGTAATCAATGTCAATTGTTTGCACACCGTGTGCAGTTAGATCCAACTTGAAAGATAGGATAGCTTACATCTCAATTTTTGATAAAAAAAAATTACCATCCGAGCAAAGCCGGAACAGGCAGCTAGTATATACATATTAATCTATGGTTTAAACTGCGACCAACCAAAGAATGAGATCATGATAGATCCTCGTAAGCACGTTGTTACTATGAAATAGCTTTGAATTTACTATTTAAAAACAAACATATTTATTTGCAATACTAACTTATAATTATCTTAAGGATTAAAAATAAAGATTATTAATTCTTGCACCAACCTATATAGTATAAAACAAAGTCGTTTTGTTCGTAGGAGTTATGTCCAATCCTCAAAAAATGTCAAGAGTTGTCTCTCAGAATTCGAACCAATTAGGAATGCCCTTAGTGCACTTTACATAAAATGAAAGAATTGTAAAGATAAAATAAACAGGTAAACTGTAAAAAGTAAAAATGTAATAAGTATATGAATTTAGATATCCCAAAGATAGCAAGAAATATTTTCAGGAAATTGTTTTTCCCGCGGCTTCGTTCAAATTCGGAGAATTTGAACGAAGCCGCTGGCAAAAGCTAATAAAAGGCAAAATAAAACGTTTAAAACGATACGGCTCTGTTACTTATATTATTGTTTTATAGCGATGTGCCAAAAGTAATGTTACCTATCTGCTTTAATCTATGACGGTCGTACACTATCGAAATGCGTTTTCTCTTTTAATTTCCCAATTGATAATAAAATAATGCAGGTAAAAATGACAATAATATTATAAATCAGCACCACGTCCATACGTGCGAAGGCAAGCGTAGGCAATATTATTATCATTAAGTATTCTTTATTCAGATTACCAAATGTCATAATAATTACCGAAACAGGAACAGGAAAAGAGTAATAAATGTATAGGAGCTAGGCTGCTCTAAAGATATTATGTACGAGGGTGAATCCAATAGTTCGTGGCCTAACCTACATGGAGCTATGACATCTTTTTAAAATCTACCGTCATTTGTTAGTATGTGTCATATTGATTTAGTGTGTTTCATTCAGATACTGCACAACAGGCTCCTGTTTCTTGTATAGACGTATTTTCGCACTTAACACATACAAAATGTTTGCATGTGGGTG
>NJDC01004697.1:17886-38953 GCA_002245475.1 Calephelis virginiensis
GCCCCACCCACCTTATTCGCCGGATTTAGCCCCCTCGGATTATCATTTATTTCCAAATGTAAAAAAAACACTTGGGTTGCTCGAAATTTTCGACCAAAGATGAGGTGATAGTCGCAGTAAACGACTATTTCGCCGACCTTCCGGAATCTTTTTTTTTCGAGGGGATAAACAAGTTGCAGGTCAGATGGTAGAAGTGTGTTGAGCTAGATGGAGACTATGTCGAAAAATAAAAATGAGTTTAGACCCACTTTTCTTTCATTTTCTTGGTCGGGCTTAGAACTTTTGGATCCACCCTCGTAAGTATATATGTATATTTAAAAATAAAATATAATTGTGATATGTGTAGCTAACTATTTGATTATAGACTGTATGTTCGCAATTTTTTTGAAGTACTTATCCGATTTAACTGGGATTTTTTACTGGATTGTGAAATTCTTGCTATCGAATCGGAATCATATTTAGTTTCTCTAGTAATAACCAATAGACAAACGTCAGGATCGCATTCTTTGTTTGGTCACACCGTAATTATTTTTTAAGGTTGACATTTAAGTTCTTAAGCTAGGACAGATATTAGTAAATATATATACATATATAGTCTAACATATAAAATTCTCATGTCACGGTGAGCGTGATTGAACTCCTCCGAAACGGCTTGACCAATTCTCATGAAATTTTGTGAGCATATTGAGTAGATCTGAGAATCGGCCAACATCTATTTTTCATACCACTAAGTGATGAAGGACCTCATCCCAATTTTTTTAAATAAAATCGCATTAAAAATATAGCAAAACAACGTCTGCCGGGTCAGCTAGTAGTTACGTTACATAATTTTTGGCTAGGGTAATTTAATCCGAATTCATTAAGGGTAGATTCAAGGAACAAACACTGAGATAAATTTAATAAAAAACGCAGACTCATACAGACACATATCTACTTACTGAATGCTGGAACATCAACTTGTTGTACTTCATTAGTTGGTGATGCCGCAGCCAATGCGCAAAGCATAAGAATAGCTAAGACTTTCATCCTAAAAAAAAAGTGATTGAATGAGTCAGTCAATAAAATATGCATACAGAAAATATGAATTGCCAAATGTGATGTGATAACCTAAATCTTTACCATGAGTTAGTATACACTACTTTTGATACATTACGTGTCGAAATCTATGACACTTTTGGTCTAAAAATGTGTTTCTCTTAGTTACCAATAGAGGCGTTGTTCAAAGTTTTCATACTAATAATTTACAGAAGCGATAGCGAGACGTGAACGAGACGGAATATAGTAAACTTGACAAGCAGTTAAATCATGGTGAGAGCCCTTACCATGAGTTTACAGCTTGTCAAGTTTACTATACTCGCTACCGTCTCTGTAGATTATTTACATGAAAACTTTTAACAGCGCCTCTATTGGTAACTAAGAGAAACGCATTTTCAGAACAAAAGTGTCATAGATTACGATACGTAACTTACCGAACGTGATCTATACCAACTCATGGTAAAGGCTCAGGGTTCTAGATGTAAATCTACAACAGCTCAACCTATTGTTCTATTATTTAAATATTTCATTTAGGGCTTAAAAAAAGGTTTCATGAAGTTAAAAATTGGGAAAATTTTAAAGAAATCAGGAAAATAATATCTATCTGTTTTTTTCTCTACAAAGTGCTCGGTGTTCTGTACAAAGCGGTTAGTTACTAATAGTTTTCCTTAGTTTTAACTCTCGCAAAAAATTAGCGAGCTTGTTTTAACAGGAATTTTGATTTGAAATTAAATTCTATAGAAAAATTATAAAAGACATTAATCCCAGACAGTATGAAATACTCTATGTTTATAAACATGGAGAACTATAAGAAAAACAGCTATACTTATTTCCTAGCCGGAATACGACAGGAGCACTGACTTTACTTCCGATACGGATTTCGTAATTAAAATAAAATTACCGGTCTTGAGCATATTCAAATTTTGAAAAAACTATGTTCCATTTTGAGATAAAAAGTAAAACTAGAAGTAACTATGAAAAGTGCCTAAATACACTAGTGTTGGCTTTTGTCGGTTCGAAATCGATAATAATGAAACTAAATGTAGGTAAACTCATAATATTGAAAACATAATTTTAAACATCAGATTTCGAAAAATATTCGAGTCTAAAACAGTTTTCTACTAAATTGCCTTTTCAAGGTTAGCCTTTACCGGTATTTAACCTATAAATTAGTGTCAAATTAAACGCTTGAAAAAGAACGGATTGAAGTATTTGTAGATCACATGAGATAGTTTTTGTTTTACTGATTTAAAATTAGGTATTGTTGAAGATATTTTTTTATAAGATTCGACTTACAGAAAAATAAGAGAAAGTGTTAAATAAATATGAGTTAATCGGTTAATTTAGAGAAACAGCAACTGACAAGTTGAAACTATGTTTTTTAGCCGATTTGATTTTCCATACAAGTCTTATTAATAAATAAACGTGACTGGACAGTTAACATAAACTTATCTAACGCATAAAGGTAAATTGTATTCGGTAAAACCTTGTTGTTGCCACATTTATATATTAAACTATCGTTATTAATTTATAAAAAGTTCGTTAAAAGAGTATTTTATAAAACTACAAACTTTAAGTATAAACAGGGTAACTTTCAAATGACCGGTCAAATTTAAGATAAGAGAGTTGACGCTAAAATGATAACGCATTTTAAATAATATTGCTAAATTGTAATACTTCCTGTTATAAACACTCCTTTAAATCGTCCGCAAAATTACTTCACTTGTCACGTTACTTTCTATCTATTACGATTCAGGACGTCACTTGCTTGTGCATGCGATTGCGGTCGCCGAGAATCAGTGTATTGCTTTGTTTACGAAACCATGCATCTTGTATTTTGCGTCGTATAAAAAATATAACTTGTATTTTTTAATATTTTTTTATTGTTTCATATATCGAAAATGTTATCGATTCCGTACCGTCTCTCAAAATTTGGCTGGTCCTTTTAATGTAACCCTGCACAGTTAATAATAGAAGGGGAGCACAAGAGGATTATTTTGGAAGATACAAGAGCGCGTCAGATTATGATGAGGGAGATATCTTGTACTATTGTAATAATATAAAATCTTTATTTAGTGCGTGTCAAGTATTCTTTCAAGTAGAGGAATGGGAGGGTCAGAAACTTTCAAGAACAAAGAAAGAACCCTTTACGTTATTTCACGCTGTAATCGTCAAATTAAATGTATACTCGTATATTGGCATGCAATGGACGCCCCATGCCTTAATCTCAAACTTTTTTTTTATGTAAGACGAAAAAAATGTTGATAGAAAATCTACACGCGCAGCTCTTTATAGAACCTTTATATGTATTGATGTGGTATTAGTACAAGGTATCCTGTTTAATTATAACTTGACACACGAGTAACTCCCTAAATCTCTCTCTTGCGCTCCTCTACTATAAAGAGTCCCTTACTCAAAGACAAGTTAAAACTCGCAATAAACCTAATTGGTTCATATAAAGCTCGAAATTTTTGCCAACACTAGACATCACAATAGAATTTAGCCGACAAAATACATTTTCCAGTAATTAGTTTCTGATTCTGATTGCATCTGATAAAACGATTTAAATATTGTAGAGATTGTTGACATTGATATCGTTCCTCAACGGTCACATTGAAGGCCAAATAATGTGAAGCCACTGTAATTCGTCAATCATAAAAATTTCTAATTTGATTCATTTAAAAACTTTATAACTGTGGTATGACATAATTCAAACATGCTCGTACTTTTCCACAATATAAATTACTGATAGTAATTGACAACCAAATACCTACTGAAAGTTAAAATGAAATACACTAATTTATCGTTAATTGTAACGCCCTGCTTGGTTGCCTGCTTAATGTTGTGGGCACTGAGATCATCCTGTTCCGGAAAACCTACTTTGATATGACCCAGGATACTTACCTTTCATTTGATTTAATAGTTAGGTCTGCTGTTGGTGACTCAAAAGCCCTTCACTGATACAGTTGTATTAGTTATTACAATAGGGTTCAGAACAAGGTCCATTGCTATTTAGTGTAATATTAGAAACACTCTTAGCTAGCACGTACGATTTACAACCGCCATAGCTGATCATGTAAGTTTTTTTTATGATATTGGAAGGCAAACATGCAGACGGATTTCCTGATGGTAAGAAATTCAGGCCACCTAGAGACGCCAAAGGTGGTAATGGTGTGTTGCCAACCTAAGGTCGGGATGTTAGGCCTCGACCAAAAGTAAATTTACCGGCTACCTTACCCTCCCAACCTTAACAAGTCATGACGCTATGGCAGCAGGAATGGGTAAGACGGTGGTACCAATCCGGGTGAGTCGCTGCGAAACTCTACCACCTAGTCAGATGTCACGGTGTTAGTGACGGTATGCCTATTCTCGCCTTTTACGAGCTGCCTGGCTTTTCTGTAAAGGATCCCGGACCAACACGGGTCTTTTCACGGTCAGGACACACGGGTTACGGATCAACAAGGTGACTTTTGAGTGTAATACTTTAATAGACAGAGGGCTAGCTTAAAAGCAGTGGGCTAAAAATACAGGAGGCCAAGACCGAGCAGAGTAGATCCCTCATCTATACGCATAAGTTAAGATGTAGCTTAGCGCCTAAACAACTTTTTAAGTACTTTGGTTGCTTTATTCGTACGTCCAGTTTGGTTACGACATCTCTGCCTGAATTAAATCAGTTTGTACAAAATCCCTGTTTAGCTAAAACAGGTACATGAAAGTATAATTAGGCGTTCTAATTTGTTTGTTAGTGAAAAGATTGCATGTCTCGAAGATGAACTTGCACCGATGGAAATGGAGCGTAATTTGCAAGATCGCAGTAGTATCATTTACAAACTCGAACGTTGCAGCCTTAAGCCGATATATTACACGAATATCCCCTAAATGTTTTACATAAACAGGCAGGTTAAGTGCATAGCAACTATCCAATAGACTCAGTTTTTGCGATTTTAAAGATCTTAGGAAGTGATGATGAAAGTGTATGAAAGCCGACGTTGCGTTTCCATGTTAAAATGTAAGTATCACAACCAGGATAAAGGCTATGATGGTGATGCCAATTTTAGTTTACTGTTCTCTGAATATCTATAATTTTATACACAACTTAACATAATATATTTTAAAGTCATTTAATGATTCAGAAAGCTTTTTATAAAAACGATTACCTCGAAGAAATAGATTATTCTGTGGAGACAATGCGAAGGCTAAAACAACTTTGAATTTAAGAATTATGACTTCTTAAGTTAAAACCTAAGTTTTTCAAATAATTATAAGAGTAATTGATACATTGATGACACTTTATTGCAGTGAATCACAGTTCACGAGTTCAAAGTATTAAGGACTGGACACTCACCTTGCTAATACTACGATGTCCTGCACAAATACGACTGTGCAAATCAGTTCAACATAAGCTGCTAATAAAATGAATTAGTAGATATCTTTATCTAAGATTAGCATCAATCACGGCACTTATAATTTTGTTACGATAAAAAATTGTATGATAATTGCTAAAAAATCGCAAATATCTATATTCGAAGATAAAGAGTATAACTACAATCCAGACTGAAAGCGACGATATCACTTCCACTGTGCTACACTAAGTTGCAACTTTCCAAATCCTTCAGTAGAAATGTAGTAAATAAATACACACCTAGAAATGTAGTAAATAAATACACACTAAAGTAGCCCGAGATCACATGCTTGTCAGCTCCAGCCAATTACCTGTGATCTGAGAGTTTTTATTATTCTGCTCTCGGGATTACAGATGATGGCTTTCTTGCATGACATTGCTAATCTCTTGAACCGCTAATTATATTAAAATATGAAAAGTCGAATAAGTAATTATCTTTATGCCGAAAAGGTAAGTAGGTAGAATTACAATCCTAAGAATACCATTTGCTGAAGTTACTACTTAATCCTACAATGTGATTGGTGACAAACCTATAATCAACCGGGCATTAATCCTAGCCCAAGTAACGTTTTCTGTATAAGAAAACTGAAAAACTTAGTTTTGACTTGCTTGACCTGAGAATTGAACCCGCGCCCTCATGTGACTAGACATCAGAGGCGATTAAAGATTATATTACAACATATCGCCATTTCTTGAGGAAGGCTACAACCATAAAATTGTTACTGGTAGGTCCGATATAAATGCTGATGCATGCAATCATAAAATAAAAGAGCACAAATACGTTAAATTTAACACACATAATTTATATACACGCATAGTCGTAATCTTTCATATTTAATGAAATATGTAGTTTTAGTAGTGGGTATTTAAACTTACATCACTTTGAAATCGTGTTTAGGTTAGATCAAAAGAAACACCTTAATGGACTGTCATAACAAACTGTTCATCTACATTCTAAATACTAGGACGATACCAACCTATTTATACTTTTGACATTAACGCTTTGTTTGATATGTCTGTCTTTGTTTTACATATCGCATCCATTCTTCGAACTTTTCTGCCAGACATTATTAATTGCCAACGGTATCAGAGTTCTGTGCAGCAAGTTGCCTGGATAAGGATCCACCATTACCTGTTCCTGCCTCACGTAATGACTGTCATGTTCCGGTCTGGAGGGTAGGGTAGCGTCTACCCACCCGCCGCACCTATAACATTTATGGTGCCTATACGGTCTATATAGTACTAAAGGTCACGGTTTTCTCGTACCTGATGGACCTGATGGAGTCACGTTTGTTCGTTGACATTTTCATAAAAAGAATCATGCAAAAAGTAATATTCTATTGTTTTAAACTAACTTAGAAATGGTACAAGAATAAGAAAAAAGCTATTAGTTTTCACTCCAAATGTGGTCAGCCCAATGAGTTGTCATTACTATCTGGTGCTTGAAAGCTGTTATTAATTATTATTTACATCTCTTAACAGATAATCAATAGACTAGATTATTAATGTGGTTAATATTATTTTGTTTGTAGTTGTTGTGTACAAACTTAACTACTTGCTGATAATAAAAACGTTACTTTAGACCACCGGTAAAATAAAATAATACGTAATAAAATAATCCCTAGACAAGTTACACAAAAATTTAATTCCAAAGTGAGCACATTATATGCTTGTGATATGGATCAACGATTGTAGTACATAGAAATACTTAAATAGATACCAGAATAAAAAGTAGACTTCATAAACACCCAGATTAAGAAACGCAGACATCTAAATGTTCATCACACGAATGCCTGCCCTCGTCGGGAATCAAACGCGATCCAAGCAGTTGGTCAATGGAGTTACTTTAGGGGTGTCCGACCTCCAAACACAACTCGCCCAACGAGGCGGTCAGTTAAAAAAAGAATTTATTGGTCTGAGAAGCATACTTCCAACATAATAGTAGTTTTAGTTTATCAATACCTAAGGTTTCAAGAAATATTTGAAAACTGCATGTATTTTAACTGTGTCAAGTTTGAAACAATTTTCAGTTTAGATTTGCTTCAGTTTCCAGGTTAGATTCTGAGCAAATCCAAAGCATCACTAACATTTTTGTATTTCAGAACAATACTAATAGAAATAATTCCCACATTTATGTCCGTAAGGAGAAAGTAGAGGTATTTTGATATTAATACGTGATAAGAGTAAAATATAATGCTAAAATTTGTTCTTAGGTACAATACTTACCAGTGATAAATAGTTATAATAATAATAATACACTTGCTAGTGATGAATATCTTATTGAGGAGGTAAACAGAAATTGTGTGTAGTTTGTGTTAGGTATAAGTCATAAAGATAGTATTTACTTTAAGGAGATTTGGACCCTAAAGATCTTATTAAGGTCGTGGGTACATTAAACTTTAGAGTGTGTACTGGCCATAAACAAATAGATATTTAATCTAACTGATAAAAAACAGGAATAATCTCCGATATAGTTACGGCAAGTGGTAAATTATAAACAATTTATCGTATTAGCTTATCGAATAAAAAATCTCAATTTAGATTGTCGCTACAAATTATAATGTAATCATTTTATCAATATGATAACACGAGGACGTATTCTAATACATAATTAATAATTATTGTTATTTGCTACAAAACTTCATTGTATTGTTTCGAAAAAGCACAATTCTTTTTTTTGGTTACCATTAATAAAAATACCTATGCTAAAATTACAAAACTTGTTAACACGAAGTTATTATAATATTTCGAAGTTTTTAATTGTGAAATCATAAATGTAATTGAATGTTTTGTGTGTCGTGTTGTACTTAAATATACACTTATAATGCCTTTAACTTTTTAAATGCCTTTACAATAGATGTCAACTTCCAGAAATTCTGACAAATAATGAATGCTTGCCCTCATTGGGAATGAAACTATAAGATTGAAACGAAAATTTGAGATTGACGTAAGGGGGTGATAGGAACATAGTTCATCTTATTCCTTTTCAACGCTTTTGATTAATCTGGCGAGCTCGACGTACTTCCCAAAACCGCCCTTGGTCTCCCCTTCTATAATAACAGAGTTCATTATTACTCACACGTTTTTCTTTACTATCTCATAACTTTTTGCCGTTGTTACGACGGGCTTATTTTGAAATAAGTCGATGGCGTGCAAATGATTTTTTCAGCACGTCTCCCGTTGGCCGTTCGAATCTATCTCCGTTGCACGACCTTAAGCTTTGCCCGACAGCTTTTCGGATTACGCTTTGATGTGTAGGCACCCTAAAAAAAATATTTTGTTAAAGGAAGCGCCATCCTTATTATAGTTTTTAAATCGAAAGTCAAAATAAACCTCCTCGTTGCTAGAGGTGTTATCGTATACGCCTAATGTTTCCGACCCACGTCACCGCGTGGAAAATTGTCAAAAGTTGTGCACGAAGACATGGCGCGTCGCGGCGTTCGCTACTTTGTCACGGTAAAATATTTCGAAGGTTGAGTCCCGTCGTGACCACAGCCTTTGTAACTAAGCCGAAATATCGACAAATAAAATAAAAATATACCGTCATTATCCCTTACAAATATATAACAATATATAAAAGTAAAATATAGCTATCTAAGATAACGGACCGTGATATTTTAGATCAGTTGAAACATAACCACCGTGAAATAAATAACAAAAATTAGCATCAAGAGTCTTGAAGGCCTATCTTTACCTGTAGGTAGGTTATTAAAATTGGGTGTTAGCAAGCAACGATTAACAAAATCATAATTTGTCAATTAATAATTTTACAAATACACTTTCTACAAATAATTTACTTTTTTTAATGATTGATTAATGGACACGAAAATTTTTAGTTTTAAAAGGTTTTCTGACTAATGAGTATTTAGCAATTAAGTTAACCAGCTGTACCCTTGGTACTTTTTTGATAACTTGCATCAATAAACATGTCTTTTATTAAAATTGTATTTTTAAATGGATAATTAACAAAATATGAACATTTTATTTCGATATTCTTTTTATTATTGCACCAATTGCACATTTTAATAAGTAGGTACGTACATGCATATTAAGGAAAATATATTTTTATCATTTCATATTCACTGCTAATGATTCTAACAAGTTCATTTTTAAATAATGCTCATTTAGCAGGATTTTTTCTGAAGTGGTAATCTATTTTTATATATACAAACGGATTTACAGATCCAAACGACACTAACCGCAGTAAATGGATACCTAGAGGTACTGGAACTGATGATAGTTATTATGCTACTAATGAACAATTATGCCCAGTTTCTATATATTTAAGAAACGGGTATATTTGATCACGCATGGTTTCTGTACGAATAGTTAGGTTGCTAACTATTCGTACAGAAACCACCGTTTTTAAAATATGAATAATGTCTTACTTTTGAGCAAACTGCGAATGGTTAAACTTACGAATTACGTTTCGTTGACTATGGGAACTGGGCATTAGTCAGATGACTTTTGGTAAATGTACAACTTCGCGAAAATATATCAATCGATGAGATAAAAGATATGAAATGTACACTTTAGGTATTATTTATTACGCAGCTTTTGCGATTTGAGCACTTGTATGAGATTTTTGTGAAAGGATATATATTTGCCAAATAAGTTATTTTCGAAGTGAAAAGTTTATGAATCGTTGTTTAGTAAACGAATATTTGTTAATCACTTTTTGATTAAACATAAGTGAACCTAGTTACCTATTATCATTTAGAAAAACCAACGAAACCGAGATAAGATAGCACGAAAGGCGTTTTTAAAAAGTTTGAATCAATACAACCATCAGCTCGACAGACGACTAGAACTGACAATAAGTAATGTAATCTGTGCTGACAATGTAATTGTTTATTCTAATATAATTAAAAAAAAATGTTGGTCGGGATTGGAAATGTCCCCGGTTGGCGATAGGCTTGCCACCTATCACATTGTGGGACTTAGTGTCTTCGGGTAGTCGTGGATGCCTTGATTGTACCTCTGCCTACCTCTTCGGGGATATGGGCGTGAAGATACTTTTTTTTTAATATAAGACAATGCTTTCTTAAAAACTAATTAGTAAATATGATCTTCTTCTACGGCAACGTAACTAGGCGTTATAATAAATTATTGTTTATTATTAAATAATTGTTAGTAATTTCATAGCATTGTGTCCAAGAGTACTAAATGACACAAATCTAACTCTAATTTCCGATTGGCTTGAAATCGAATTTTCTTTTGCTGCCCGATCTCAAGATGTCAAGGCCGATTAGCTAGCTGCCAGACAGCTAGACCATAGAGGCGATCCTTTATGGAAAGACCGCAAAATTGAAATTTGGAGAGAAATAAAACACACAGTTCCCGAATTAACGAAGTCTTCTAATATGCAATAACAGTTGCTAATATTAGATATGTTTGTGTATAATATATAATATGTAAAATAAAATCCTTTTTTTTCCTTTCAAGCTAGTCCTTTTCACTTGTATACTCTTGTCAACAGGGAGCTGATTTTGTATCTCAGTTGCCAACTAAAATGGAAAAGTGTACATCAAATAGCTGTCAAATGACGTGTTTTATATTTGCTATCTCCAGTTGCCAACAGAAATACAATAGAGATAGAAAACACAAATGACGTCATTTGATGTACACTTTTCCATTTTGAGTTAGCAACTGAGATACATAATCAGCAGCACCCAGATCTTTGATCTTTCACTTTATACCATTATAGTCGATAGTTATACTTTAAAAAGTTGCTCTCAAAAATACTGTTAGGAGTTGAGATCTATAAAACAATCGCTTTTACAAAATCTCAAACCAAAAAGTTTTTTTAAAAAAAAAATTTTGTGGCCTTTTTTGTACTTATTCGATTTTAGTAAAAATGCTGGAGATTATAACTTCAAGTATTTATTTATACTCCTATAATTTATAAAGGCACACAGTACAGTCACAGTGTCATGGACTAGTCTGAGTCTATTTGATGATATACAATAAAATAGGGACATGACACTCTTGACACTAATTTTTGAAGAATAATTGGAAGGTATGCTTGGACTTATGCCTGGTTCTCATAATTAACTAACTGTAATTCGTAAGTATTTATAAGTATTCGTAACGTGTAAGTATCGAGGTTTTACATAGTTTTAAATATGTATAAACCGTTAGATATCCTACATCCCACAACCGTAGTTAGAGGTCCTATAATCCGACATCAGTACAGTTCATAACGATAACGAATTGTTTCTTGGGTAGAAGAACTGGGGGGGTTACCATAAGTACTACTACTACTTTTTCCGATAACAGTAAGCAAAGTTGAAATATTATTGTTTAAAGAACTGATGGAACTTATTTACAGAAATTAGACTACGTTTATCTGACTACGCAGCTGCAAAATATCGACTCAAAATATCGACTCAAAGCATAAAACCAGCTTAACTAAAACTTAATCTCTGACAGTATCTTAATTCTTAACTTTTCGGTTTTTCGCTGACTAATGTCTTTCAAGTTTTGACATTTTGGGCGAATTGGATTTATCGGCGAAATATGAAAAATCGCAGTCCAAGTTATTCAAAGTTGATGGTTTTTCTGTCTTTGAAAGTAATCGTAAAAATTGTCACTTGTCCCAAGCACGGGACAAAAAGCTAAAATTAAAATATCTTAAGCAAAAACTCCGATTTCGTTAACTTACAGTCTAATATTTGTTTAATAAATGTATTAAATTTACCATAAATCTATTGTACTTAGATAATCATTTATTACATTTACTAACATTTCTGTGTATTTACGAGTAACATATTTGCTAAACCTATTAAGATACAACGGCATGATGTCTTCTATTACAGCGTTGGCGATGGCATCGAAGTTCCTATCAAGTTCTATGTTCGACTGCAAATGAAATAGAAAAATAAACATAAATAGATTCAAGGGAGAAGGAGAGAGAGATTGTCGCCTCTTGACTTTTTGACTTCTTGAGGTCCCGGGTTCGATGCCCGGATCGGGCAACAATAAAAATATGTATTATTTCTAATTAAAATAACGTTGCCCGGAATCGGATAAGTGCCCGGTTAGCGATAAGTTTGCCACCTATCACAATGTGGCACTTAAGTGTCTTTGGCTAGTCGTGGGTGCCCTGGTTTTGCCTCAGCCTACCTCTTCGACGAAATGGCGTGTAGATTTTTTTGTAAGAGATTGTTGATATAGTCACAAAATATACTTACAAATTACTCAAAGTTATAATCAGATTGTAAAAGTACTTTAAGTTTAAAACTGCAGTTATAAAATTTCAACAAATAGAAAATACATTAAGCATATTTATCCCCTTTAAAATGTTTACCTCTTTTTAGTATTTAAAAATGGGTCAGAATAAATTTGCGTTGCTTACTATAAAAATATACACACTTGTAATTACTATAAATATATATACACTCTTGTAGGAAATCGCCTAAAGCAGATAAATATTTTACATTATTTAATTGTTAAATTTAATTGTCCCAGGATAGACTAGTATCCATAATGTACCTAATATATGATAGAAGAACAATGAACAATGTTTTCAAGATGTTGGTCCGGGTCCCGTATAATAGGTCATTTGCCTAACTGCCAGGCAGCTCGTAAGAGTAGCGAGCGTATGTTACATTTTTATTATTTTTTTTATGATATTGGAAGGCAAACAAGCAGACGGATTTCCTGAAGGTAAGAAATTCACGCCGCCTAGAGAAACCAAAGGTGGTAATGCTGCGTTACCAACCTGAGGTCGGGATGTTAGGCCTCGAGCAAAAGTACGTTTACCGACTACCTTACCCTCCAAACCGGAACACGTCATGACGCTATGGCGGCAGGAATAGGTACGGCGGTGGTACCAATCCGGGCGAGTCGCTGCTGAACTCTACCACCTAGTAGTATGTCACATGGCTCATTATCAACAATACCAATGTTTGCAGAGTCTTGTGCAGCGACTTGCCCGGGTAAAGATCCACTACCAACAACGTCATGTTCCGGTTCGGCGGGTAGGGTAGCCGGTAGACTTGCGCAATAGGTCTAACATCCCGGCCACAATACAACAACGCACCCATAACATCTATGATAATGATATAATTTTATAGGCCACGGTTTTACCATTCGGGAAGTCAAGTGTGTTGTTTGCTGTCAAATATCATAAAAACTGCAAGTAGGTAACTACTGGTACCTAAGGGGCCATATATGCTAAAATACGTCAGCAATATACTGTTTTTTTTTTCATACAAAGCAATTATGGATCTTGGCGAAAAAAATACACAAGATTAACATTAATATGCTTTATAAGACTAGTGTTTCCAAAACACGATTCATTTCACTTTGCTCGATAGAAAAAAATCAAAAAGTTAACCCTTTTTTGAAAGCAAAACCCGTCTGCCTACTTCAATTATGAAAATATCGACACCAGATTTAACATAAACATAGATAAGTATTATACCTAAAAGATAACTGTTTCAGTTTTTATATTTTTTTTTCAAATTACTTTTATAGTGTCAAAAATAGAGATTTGGCGCTTAAGACATTTACTTTAGAGCGCAATATTTCATAGTAATCATGGAACGGGGGAGTGCGCTGATTGGCTCTTCCGGCTGACTAAGTATGGGGCCTTAAACACGGCCCATGGTCTGATCACTGCGAAGAAGAAGTAAACTGCGTTTCAAATAAATATGTGCCCGGTTGGCGATAGGCTTCCCCCTTATCACATTGTGGGACGTCATCGGCTAATTGTGGTTGCCCTGGTTGTGTGAACATACTTTACTTTTGCTTTCTAAATAAATATGTAACTCAAAATAATATTCAAAAAAATGTTTTTAAAGGCCTTAAAATGGTTTTTTGACTGCCTCATTGATCGAGTGGCTAGCACGCCTAGCTATACCCACCAACCGCGATGTTCGGGTTCGATTTCCGACGGGGGTAGGCATTTGTTTGTTATAGTAGACCCCAGCAACGCGTTATTTTGTTAAGGTTTTGTTATATTTAAAATATATTGAGATGTAAGCTATTCTGGCTATCAAGTTACATATTTTAATCAAATTTGCACATCATGTGCGGTTTGCACATGATGTGCAAATTTGATTAAAATCGATCAAGTAGTTTAGGAGGTCAAACAATGTGACTAGTAATTTACAATATTAAGATTTATAAATACTCACTTCCACTCGCCATAAACCATATTGCGGGTTTATCAATTTATCTATAAATATAAGTTTGCCGTCTTCTGATTGTTTTAAATAAATCTTTCCAGAAAAACTCAAGTCCATAAAGTTAATCCTGCAAAAAATATATTTTAATTTATAATTCTTATAATATGACTAGCTGATGCGACAGACTTTGTCCTGTCTAAAGATTTTCATATGAACCTTCTACTGACAATAACTAACACAACAAAAAATAATGAATAATTTAGTTTATTTACTGTTTAATTAATTTAGCCGTGATGCGATTACCAAGATGGTCTTTTATTTTTATGTAAATAAATAAAGGGTCTTTTCAAAATAGTTGTTAACATCTTTATACTTGGTATGTTTTAGTTGTTATAGGATTTTTATAGTTAACAGCCCGTCCCAGCTTCGCACAGCTGGATAAACTTCTATGTTATTAATGATTATAAATAAAAAACTTCCTCAATCACTCTATCTATTAAAAAAACTGCGTCACAATTCGTTTAGTAGTTTTAAATATCTAAGCACACATAGAAACAGACAGCGGAAAATGTCATTGTTTTATGCTACGTAGTACTAAAAGGTGTTCACATGAAAAATGTCGTCCTTGTAATGACTTTAGATAGGTATGGTTCAGGAAAAACCTATCACTATGCAAAAAAAATAATAGAAATTACTTACCATAACACTGAAAACAAAAGTGATCTGAGCCAATTTTTTTTCGGCTGGATCTACTGAACACTGTCTAAAAATTTCGACAACTTATTCTGAAGATATTATATACGATTTTTTTTGTTTTATGATATTGGAAGGCAAACAAGCAGACGGATTTCCTGAAGGTAAGAAATTCACGCCGCCTAGAGACATTAAAGGTGATAATGTCGCGTGGCCAACCGGAGGCCGGGATGTTAGGAATGAGCAGAAGAAAGTTTACCGGCTACCTTATCCTCCGAATCGGACCACGTCAACGGCAAGTGCTGATCTTATAGCGGCCGGAATAGGTATATTTCCATACTAATATAATAAATGCGAAAGTCGTTTTGATGGTATTTAATATGTACCTATATAGCTAAAGATCCAAATACAAACATAGGCTATTTTTTCAAAAGTTAGCTACCAATCGACTATGACAGGAAAATAGTAAATATTCATCAAACATCTATTTATTTTATAATTATGTAAAGTATATACCTAATAATAAATGTATTTATATGATATCGTTGATTGTTGAGTTTAGAAATGTACACCATTTTTGTTTTCTTTTATAAAAAAAACTAGCTGACCCAGCAAACTTCGTATCGCTTAACACTAATGCTTCGATAGTAGCGCAGTATGTGGGACCCAATGTAAAACATTTCAAAATCAACGACTACTTACAAATAAAAAAATGAAAAAAAAATTTTTCAGAGAACCAATTGACCATTCTCGAATACCCTTGAACATACACAAAAAATTTAATCAAAATCGCTCCAGTCGTCTCAGAGGAGTTCAGTGACAAACACATGAACACAAGAAATATACATATATACTAGCACACCCGGCAAACGTTGTTTTGCAATATAACTAATTAAATGACGATTGATCAGTTATCGTCCCGGGATAAAAAATGACTATTAAAAAATAGGGGTTGGTGATAAAAGGGTGAAAATTTAGGGTTGTATGTACTTTTATATGCTGTATCATAAAAAAATAAAAACAAAAAATTTTGTCTGAAAATTGTGAAAAAAAAACTTAGGGGTGGACCACCCTTAAAATTTAGGGGGATGAAAAATAGATGTTGGCCGATTCTCATAGATACCGGATAAGCACAAAAAATTTCATTAAAATCGGTCAAGCCGTTTCGAAGGAGTATGGCAACGAAAACTGTGACACGAGAATTTTATATATTAGATTAAGATGGATTATGCATCTCTCCTAATAGTAAGAGACAATCGTTAGTTATGGATACTAGATAATAGAATAGTATATGGTACTGGTGCATAGCTATGTGTATCTAGCCATTATGCTTAGACTGGGTCTTATGATCATAATATCATTTTCTGACAATCGGTTATCTTTACCGGTTATCATGTCTTACCCTCCAAAGCTGAACGCTATAATGCTAAGCACTGAGTACTGACCCTGTTATTTCACAGGAAAGGTGGTCGTTGTGTGTTTCGGAAGTAACTGTACAGTGATTGTATTATGCGTGCACTGATTATCTTACCCTCGAAAGCCGAACGCGATAATGTAATGCACTGGGTACTGACCCTGTCATTTCATAAAAAAGGTGGTCTTGCAAATGCACAATTTAGGCAGTAACTGTGGAATGGCTATAATATTATTATTACAAGAGTAGGTGTTCTATTACTATTCTGTTACGTTGGTACTGTGGATATACTGTCAGTAGTGCTTACTCAAAAATTCCTTCACCAGCCAGAGGCACTGCTCCAAAAACGTCACCTTGCATTTCATAATGCTCTGAAAAATAGTGAACATTTTCTATTACTGATTAATCAACTTAAAATAAAAGAAAACTGGTTGCATCTTAACGGAGAATTGTTGCAAATTTAATTTTTTACCTGTACCTATTTGCAAACTAATTTTTTTAAACTTATATCTAGTACCTAATATTAATATTATTTGCGTTTATAAATACAAGAACACACACACACACAGGAACATGACGGTTCTTTCTAAACACTGAGATTTATATAACATTATGCATATGTACACTATATATTTTACAGCTTTTAAACGTTAACATTAGTTTTAGATGCTTTTGCCTTTGTTCTTTGCATATGACGAAATAGGATAGGACATTTAAGAAGGTTTGTGGGTAAGATTTTGTACTTTATTAACCCTATTTGCAAATACATAAATGAAATTTAAATTAAATTAGATTTTAATTAACAAATTATCGACTAATTGCAGTCCGGGAGTACCGGCAGAAGTGAAAACTTAAATATTAACGTTGTGCATTTTTGATATTTTAAAATGGTTAAGTAATATTTTTTGTAGAAGAGTACTATCATCTGTACGGTAAAATACATTATTCATTTAGGTGATTTTGTTCAATACTAAAAAGGATGGTACATTTCGCATAGTGCGAGACACAAGGCCCATATTATGAATTACGACAACGAAACGAAAATCACAGTATGAAATGCGGCGACAGCATACAGTGGTTTTACTCTCCTTCTTTCTTAAGAAATTTCGATCAGGTCACCTGTCTTAGAGCGAGTTTAAAATTTTTTAACTGTCACAAAAAGTGTAGAACGCCGGTAAAGAAGCTTTCACTTCAAAAAATTTAGAAAAATAAAGTTTATTAATTAAAATTTCTTACAGGTATGTAATATCATCAGAGGTCTCGTTTTTATATTTATATCTAATTAATAGCTGTTACCCGCGACTTCGTCCGCGTGAACCAAGAAACATCTTCATTGAGTTCAGATCAGACAAACATTTTAACACAAAGAAACAAATAAGGGTTGCACAGTTGTGCAGCAACAGTTTAATATGATTGAGCGAGTGCGAGCGAATTTCTTTTTCCACATTTCTTAGACATGAATTTGTTAAAGTTAAAAGATACAATTAATTTGGTGGAAGTGAAAGTGATTTAGTCAAGTGGAAAGCATACAAATCTTTACAGGACACCTTGTTGTTCGGCAGTGGGCGCTTGGTAACAGGATTTATTTGTGGAATGTGCCCTCTTGTTCCTTCCAAAAAATTATTGGGAAAGCGTCATAGAATCTACGAGTGTCTGAAATCCTACTAAGCATGCCACCGTGCGCCTGTACAACAATGTCCCGAGATTTGTGGTCGGAGCGTTGATACGTCGGTCATGTTCAATGTTGAATGAATGAATACACTAATGTAAAAAACAAAGTTTATCTTCATGAAATACGTAAAGTGACGGATGTATCAATTTTCATAAGAGTTCGATAAATATTCTAAAATGTGCATTATTAAAAAATATCCAATTCAATTGTATGTTTGGTTTACTATTTTGGTCATAGTGACTTACACATAAAAGATAGATATATGCTGTCGCGGACTTTTATTTAGAACTATTTAAGATAAATATTCCTACCGTAATTATCTTTGTGTAACTCCAACGATTAGGGCAGCGCACGCCAATATAGCTCTCAGGAGGCTGATTTTTTTCTAACTTACTTGACATTTATTGATATTGTCACCAAATTATAAAAAAAAAACCTTATACATTTTAACTTATTATGTTATTCTGATATCAAAACTATATTGCTGCAAAGTTTCATGAAAATCCGTTCTGTAGTTTTTGAGTGAAAGAGTAACAAACATACACACAAACTTACAAACTTTAGCAATTATAATATTACTAGTAGGAAGGATAGGATATTAGCAGGATAGGAAGTAGGATACAGTAATTGAAGTCGTGGTCTAGCGGTCCGTCCGGCGTCGGACTTGACTTCTTGAGGTCCCGGGTTTGACCCCCGGGTCTGGCAATAAAAAAAGTAGAAAATGTATATGTGTTTTTAATTTTCTAATAAAAATTATCGCTACCCGGGATTGGATATGTGTCTGGTTGGCGATAGACTTGCCACTTATCACGTTGTGGGACTTACTGTCTTCGGCTAGTCTTGGGTTGGTTGTGCCTCTGACTACCGCTTCGGGGATATTGGCGTGAAGATACTTACTTACTATATATAATTATTTGGTAATGTGCAATACAATTTACCTGACTTTAACAATACCGAAGGAAAAGTAACGCCAATATCGAGTGCCTTTTCTTTATTAAAAAATTCGCTTTTTATTACTTTAAAATCGCCCAAACCAGTTATGGTTCCGTCGTCAAAAAATATATTTGCCCTGAAAAAATGCAATTTAAATATTTTATATATACAAAAGGTTTTATTACCTCATAAAAATTAAGACTTCTGTCTTTCAAAATTTACAAAAAATCTAAAATTGTGTATATTTTTACACAGTACCTGTTATACACATAAGTATAAACACATTAACAGAAAAATAATTAAAAAAGTTAATTGACTTTTTATCCACCAATATATTTATACCAAATATTATAAAATATATTAAACATCAGTATAATATATTTTATAATATTTTCAGCAAATCACATCATCATGAAAAATGATAAAGTTGAAAATTTGATACAACTCCGCTAAAAACAAATTCGTAAATTATAGCTAAGCACCATCTCTATCATTTCTGCTTTAAAAAAGACCGTATTGAACTCGGTCCATTCGCGGAGTAACGATGCCACAGTCAGATAAACACACACGCAATCGTGCACGCATGTACGCATTCACTCAAACACATGCATATATGGCCGCGTGAAAGTTAAAACACCCGTTTCGTCACATCTTCACATACGCACGAACAGCATGTAAAACAGAATCGTATGTATTAAAATTCAAATATTTTACTTACTTTATAACGTTCCGTATATTGATTTCGGTTTTGTAATCGAAAAACTTAAACGGGTCCAAAATGGGAATACCATAATCAGAGTTGCCATTTTTGATGATGTTTCTTAAAACGTCAAAAACCTCTTCGAATATAGTACTTTCATTAAATCTGTCTTGTGGATATAACGTTAAATTATCTCCTAAAATGATATTAGCAATAAACAATTGTAATATTTAATTTTACGTTAACATGCAATTTTAAGAAAAATATTCGAATATAAAGTGTCGCCAAGACGTAGAGCTACGTGGCTCGCAATATCAAAAAGTAAAGTAAAGTATAAGTAGTAGTTCAGATGTTGGACTTGAGTGCATGAGGTCTCAGGTTCGAATCCCGGGTCGGGCAACAAAAAGAAAATTTGGTTTTGGAACGAAGTTCCTTATTGCGCGTTGTGAAAGGAGGCTAGAAATCTTACAAAAAGTTAAAAATCTTACGAAAAGTTGTCACGACCCTTTTTGCTATAGTAAGCTATTGTAAGCTTTGCGGATTGCACATGTTTGTTTTTTTATTTTTTATATTATCTTTTTTTCTTTTCATGTTTCTCTGTCTGTCTCTCTCTCTATAAGAGAGAAAGAGATAGAGATTACTAGAGATTGATAGAGATTGAGAGAGAGAGGGGGGGGAGAGAGAACTTCGTTCCATCCGGGTGTCCCTTGACACCTCTTAACTTTTTTTTCAATTTTCTTATAAAAAAAATGTTGCTCGGGATTGGATATGTGCCGTATTCGAAAATAGGAAAAAATCGATTTTCTTTTTGTTGGCCGACTCGGAAAAATAAATTTTAATTATTAACTCTACACGCTCTGACTCTGAAAGCCCTAAGTCTACTTTACACCTCATTCAAAATACGTAACTTAGGTGTTTTGTTACTAGAACTGAACTACTATAATACTAAAATAGTCAAGTAACGATTGAGTAATCCCCCTAATGTAACGGCAGACAAACAGCCAAGCCATATAATGTAATACTGGTATAAAGCTTGTGAAGTTGGGTTTTTTATACTTAAGAGCCTGTAGAGTAAGAAGCTTGG
>NJDC01004697.1:41623-55029 GCA_002245475.1 Calephelis virginiensis
CGCTTTGTTAATTCATAATGCTCGTGTACCATGTCTCCTAAAGGGATCAAGTGTCCTCAGTCTCCCCTACATGTTACTTAATAATTTGTGGTCCGATGAAAGGTTTATAATTAGTCAGAAAACGAAACATACTTATGTTACGCACAAAGGTCTTATAAAAGTCCTTTAAAATTATTTGTAATAAATTGTGAAGCTTATTAAACAAATAAATAAAATATTTATTAGGTATAAGTAGAAATAAGTGCTGTGATTTAAATCTTAAAATCTATTAATTTAATTCAATATTTAAACACCGAAATGTGGTAGAATATGTTAGTATGCTAAAATATCTTTGTAACAACTTTTTTACACACATACTGCGCAAATAAATAAATTTCATTTTATTTTATTAATAGACTATTTATAAGTCAGCTCGAAAACGAAATCAGCTGACGGTGGGCACAAAGATCGGATAAGCTGTTTATTTTATAGTCAGTTATAAAAGGAGAACCCTACGCCCTACCCTGTCAGTAATTCGTCAGTAGGCACCGTAATTATCATATGAAATGCGTTTTGTCTGATTAATGTGGTTCATTGTTCTCTGGATGAGAGATTTATTGATGGAATACATCAATTTAATTATGTTTTTTTACAACCGATTTCACATAAGTCGAGGTTATGGAGTCTTCTTATATGTTTACATATGTGTTATGGCAAACTCGGCCAATAACTAATTGATTTTAAGGGTTCTTTTAACAAAAGCCGTTATTCGGAACCCCAAACAAATTATATCGAGATTTGATAAGTGTTTGTGAATTTGTGTGAATAAAATTGAAGTCGGTTTTTGAAGTTTAGAGCTCTTAAATTATTAATATTATAAGATACATAGAACAAATACCGCTCTACTGATATGAGAGTAAGAGAAAACCATCGTCTATAAACATCTTAGATGTTAGTAGTGAGTTGTTATCTTATTGCCACATACAAATGTCTACCAGCTAGCTAGGCTTAACCTTAGAACACGACAATGGTAAGCACTGACGTCTACGGGGCAGGAGTTTGGATGGTATCCGTCCGGGAGAACTGATATACTCCATTCTACAACCTACCACGTCCATACGAAGTTACGTTAGATAAATAATTTTTGAGATGGAGAATTCATCAAAACATTTGTTTCCTTTTAACGATTGCCTTCTACTATCGGGGTAGAGATGTGATCAGTCCATCGCTTGCTGGCTATCTCTTACCTATTTGAAGAAAAGAAAGAAAAATTATTTATTTGCGGAATCTGTGTGTAAATGAGATGTTACAAAAATATTTAAGTATATTAACCTATCTACCATATTTTGGTGTGCAAATATTTTAATATTAATAAAAATAATATTATTTACATTTATAATTAAATACACTTTAACTTTTAAGCCAATTATTTATATTTATAACTAGTTTAATTATTTGGAAAATGAAATTTATTTATTTGCTGATACCGATTACAAATGTATTGTTAAGATTTATAACATATTATGTTTTAATATTTGATCAAAATTATATAAAAAAATTGGTTTAACCCTAACTACCATAGCCTATAAGCTATTTATCTGTGATCCATCAGACTAGGTGTTAGTCTTACAATACTTTTTAAACAACATGTATAAGAGTCTTATTAGCTTTTACTGCTGCCTAAGCATCTCGTCTTGAACACAATAATTAAGAAAACTGTTCCGTGATGTAGAGTAAACTAGCCAGTAAACATATATAAGGCAGACCTAGTCATACTTTAAATCATTATGACAACTATAGTGACCCCAACTTACCTGTTCATTACTCAAAATTGGAACTAAAGCGTTATTTCGCGAAACGCCATTCAGCTGACAGTCAAAACAAAAGAGCGGTTAGATTAGAGAGATCTCTTGTAGGAGTGTCATCTCCAGTAGTATTATACCTTGACGATGAGGACCGAAAAAAAATTCCCACAACTCAATATTTGGGTTCCGTAGCAAAATGGCAAAAACGAGCCCTCGTAGCTTTGTCAAGTCTGTCGGTCTATATGTCTATCCTTCCCTTTGTCACAGCCAGTTTATTACAATTTAGCTTAAGTGAAGAACATAAAACTTTGATAAGAGGTTGCAATTTTTTTCCAACTTTCGCATATGAACATCGGCCACTCGTTAACCAAATTTTTGGAAATGAACACAGGCGATTCGCGTACCAACCTTTCGGAGATAAATAGGTAAGAGTAATTCGTATAGGTACCAAACTTTCGGAGAAGGCCATAGGAAAATCGTGTATCAAACTTTCGGACACAAACACGGGAAATTAGTTAACCAAGCTTTGAGAGACAAAAACTGATAATTTTTGTGCTTAGGTATGAACAAATTGTGAAATTATCGTTTCTGTGGTCTAGCGGTCCGGGTGTTGGACTTGACTGCATAAGGTCCCGGGTTCGAATCCCGGGTCGGCCAACAAGAGGAAAATTGGATTTTTCCAATTTTCTAATAAAAAAAATGTTGGTGGGGATTGGAAATGTGCTCGGTTGACGATAGGCTTGTCACCTATCACATTGTGGTACTTAGTGTCTTCGGCTAGTCGTGGGTGCCCTGGTTTGCCTCTGCCTACCTCTTCGGGGATATGGGCGTGAAGATACTTTTGTGAACACTTTAAAAACAAATAACATTTTAAACACGTTTTTATATATCTAAACTATATAACTATGTTAGTGGTATAATAAATCAATGCATGATATTATTTTCTGAACACAAACTCGTAAATGCAAACGGGAACGCTCACACACACACACACTCTTATACACATTGACATCATTAACATTTAAAACACTCAATAAGTATTTCAATTCAAACAAAGCTATTAGTTTAAATATTCGACAGATCTTCTTGTTTGTTTGAAAACAGACTGATTTTTATGGTTTAGGTTTTAAATAGGCCAGCGGTTGATTACTGAAATAGAGCATGACGAAAGGAAGCCCACAGAATAATATTATTTAATCAATCTTTCTTAAACGAGTTGAAAGGTTACAACGGGCATAATGTGTGACTGAAAATAGTTTTGATAAAAAACTATTAACAACTAAGGCATACTATGGCATAGGTAATAATTTTATAAGAGATACCTACGCAAATATTATAAACTTATAAAAAATTACTACTATCATATCCTATCATACTTATTAATAATTTTGAACTATAATAACGTTACTGTATGGAAGCGAGAGTTGCGTGTGTCAGTAAAAGCATGAAAGTAGGAAAATTGCGGTTGAAATGAGAGCGCTACGAAAAATCTATGGTGTACCGCTCGCTGACCGCATTCATAACAATTAGATCCGAGAAAAAGTGGGATTTAAAGAAAATATTGGTGTTAAATGCTAAAGGGCAGCCGCTGGTTCGGTCATGTGGAAAGAATGACAGATGAAAGGTCGACTACGGCCAATGTTAATAATGTATTTCAATTTAATGGATTTCAAGCAATCTAGATAGCTGCGTATCCGGCGGCCTATCCCATACCTAATTGCCATATTTATCCTGTCCACAGATATGTTATTGGCAAGCGATAACATAAAAATGGATCAAAATTTCAATCTTGGACAGCAAGATTTGGATTAGGATTGATTATTAATATTGGCCGTAAGCAGATATACAGTGCGAATGTGGATGGATGATGGTACCCGGGGAGACCAAGGTTGACATTCCACAATCAGATCATTCGGATTTTATCCGAGGGTGATGTCAAGAGTTTCCGAAACCGGTGTGTTTGTATGAAAAGCGTAATGAATGTAAAGGAAGCCGGACAGGTTTGTCAGGATCGTGAGGTTTGGCACTCGATACTCTCTGCCTACTCCGTAAGGTACTTGGCGTGAAGATGTGTTGTTGTTGTTGTTCATAATTTATGAAGAGAAAACTTCTATAGTGGTGTTGTGCACTTTTTGTAATGGGCAAAAAATGTTAAACTCGCGTCAGGACATGTGACTTCTGATCGAAAATTCGTAAGACGGCCTCGCAACGCGCGATACAGAAAGATATTTTTTTCTTCTCGAACAAAATCAATTAAAGGAATATTGTGTTTACTTTTATTCTGATAACTAAAGCAATTCGTGCAAAATTATTCCCTAACCATTCCAAAATCAAAAATGCACAATATTAATATTCAAGAATTAGTAAAAAAATACATATTTGGCGACAATTCTGTGGTAAGATGAAAAGATTGAAAAAAGTTAATTAAATCCCTAAAAATGTTTTAAATTCCTTATCAATTGCCTGTTTCTTTGCATGTCACCATTACACCAAACGTATACGAAGATAGGTACTGAACTGATTTCCATCTTGTTTTCATTGTTTTGTTTTGTTTTCATTGTTCAGATTGGCAATCTCTTATATTTAAAAAAACGGTTGTTTATGAAATCATGTCCAGATAAGAAAATAAACACAATTAAAAATGATTACGTAGTTATATTTTTAGTCGACTGTACCATATACAAAAGCCATTGATACGCAAAAAATGATTACGGAAGAATTCGCGAAAACATTAATATCTTTCACACCATGTGTGTTTCTGGCGCCTATGTGTAAACATTTTATCTTGTCTACAGCGGCTACCAAATAAAATACTACATCTTAGTTACTACTAGCTGTCCCAGTGAACTTCGTACTACCCGCCCCGTGAGGCGTGAAGTTTTTAATTAAATTTGCCAAATATTTTTTAAAATCATTATATTTATTCTGGTATCTATTCCAGTATTTCTATTTATTGGTATTGTTGACTAACAGCTATAACACAAGCTTAAGCTTACTTTGCGGTTAGGTTCAATTTATGTAATTTTTCTAAGGATGTTTATTTATTTAATTAGTGTTAATACGGATCCACAATAACCAAATGTCTTTAAATACAGTCCAGAATTTTTCGAGTTATAAATTTATAACAAAGCCGGCTTTATTTTATTAGTAAATAATATTTTATTTATTGCTGCGTATTAAAAGGCAAACAATCAGATAAATTCTTAGCTTTCTTTGATTTTAATGCCTGCTTTACAATTTTTTAACCCCTGATAGAAAATGAGGAGTGTCATGTCATATATAACTTTTGACCGGATGGACCGATTTAGATACGGCTATTTTGTTTCAAAAGCTAACATGGTCGAGATGGTTCTTAGCTATATTACGAGTACATACAGGTTTCGTCGAGGGTTTATTAAACACTTTTAATTTAAGGCTTACTTTAAAAATACATTACTTACATTTGTTGTGTTATAAATTTTGTGACATTTTTTATGGTTTTACTTTCAAAATTATGACGGTGTAGATAATTTAATTACAAGTGACGAAATATAGACAACACACGAAGGCCACTTTGAAGTGTCAAATTCTTACATAATTTAATAAGGCCCTTTTTATAGCATAGCGTCTGACTTGGATTCTTATCAAAAGGGTCTCGATAAATAACTTTAAACCCAACCGCGAGGCTAGGGTTTGATTCCTAACGGGGGCAGGCATTTGTGTGATGAACATTTGGATGTCTACATTTTTTACCCTACTACTTGTCCAAGGATATTTGTTTATTTATTTTTCTAAAGGTTCAAAAGGCTCTAGCCCTTTGGAGGTTGATTTGAAAAAAATATTATATTACCCGTTCACCCTATGTATATTGAAACCGGATCTGTAGTTACATCCACGTCAAATGTCATCAAAATTGGATCAGCAGTTTAGCCGTAAAAGAACAACAGATAGACAGGCAAACTTTTGCATTTAAGATATTAAGTATGAAAGTGAAAGTCTATCTATCTGTTTTGTTAAATTTAATATGCTTATAGTGGTCTGGGTTGAAATAAGGCTATCTTTTAAAAAAATCAACTACCAATGGACTAGGGGAATGGAATAGGGGATAAAAGTTTGTAGGAAAATCGAAATTATTTTAATCTTACGAAGTTACGTACAGAGCTTAATTTGAAATACAATTTGTAAAAAAAGTTCAATTTTAGGTATAGCTGTAAACGATAAAATTTAAAATAATGATGATGAATGCGTATTCTTGAAAAAGTATCTACTATAAAAATCAAAATCTGGGATCGAATCAACAAGGAAGCCAATAGTAATAAACTATCTATAGACAAAGATGGGCCTTCCAAAACTTTGTTGGTAAGATATTTTTATTAATTTTTGAGTAATAACAATGGTTGCTTGGTAACTGATTTATATCTCATATCTTGGACCTAATTAGTACCTTACGCCGTTTCTTCTCCTGTCTAGATAGATTTGGAAACGGTGGTAGTTTACGGTAGACAGGGTTAAATTTAATTATAGTCTTAAAATGTTTCTAGTAATAAATAAAACTAGCTATAAATATAAATAAAAGGCTTAAAGTTAAGTGTATGTAATTAAATAATATTTTTTATCAATATTAAAGTATTTGCACACCAAAATATGGTAGAATATGTCAATATACTTAAATATTTTGTAACATCTCATTTACACACATATTCCGCAAATGAATAATTTTCTTTCTTTCTTTCTGGATAGGTTATTAATATAATAGACTGTAATTGAATATATAGAAGCAACGAATTAGGCACTAATCTGCATTTTCCCATAAACTATAATAGACAGAGGTTAACAACCAACTCCAATAGTCTCAATTTTCAGGGACTCATAGAAAAGGCGATGCAGACCATTAGCTTTTACGAAATGATTTTTATACGTCCATACATAACACACCTCTCTCGTTAGGTATTTATGAATCAACAGATTTCATGTAGTTCAGTCTCTGCGTAGTTCTCTGAGATATACAACGTTATACTTTTTTTTTTGTAAAAGTTAAGGCTATAATATCGATAATCGATCGAATCGGTTATCCTTTTTTTTAAATAATTTTCTTAAAATACATTTAAATTGGAAAAAAATGTATATTTGGATTTAGTTTCGAAAATACACGTTTTTGTACTAATAGGATGATATTTTGAAAAATATGTGGAAAGCTGTGATCAGTTGGAGCCTAACTTTTATAGCAGTTTGTGTTTTATCAGCACCAATTAAATCATATAGTAAGTATGTCTTATATTTTACACTTATCTTATAGTTTAATTTTATTACTTTCGGTCTTTATTTCGGTCGAATTTAGTCGCCTTTGTGGTCTATCGGTTAAGTTGTTGGACTTGACTGCATGAGGTCCCGGGTTCGAATCTCGGGTCGGGCAACAAAAAGAAAATTGGGTTTTTCCAATTTTCTAATAAAAAAAAACGTTGCTCGGGATTGGGTATGTGCCCGGTTGGAGATCACCTATCACATTGTGAACATTGTGAGACTTAGTGTCTTCGGCTTGTCGTGGGTGCCCTGGTTGTGCCTCTGCCTAGCTCTTCGGGGATATGGGCGTGAAGATACTTTTTTATTCGAACGTTAAGATACTTTTTTATTTGGGTTAAAGTTGAGTAGTTTTTAGTACTAGGAATTATGTATTGCTACAGGCTTTATCATTTCTATTGTCAGCCTTCTGTGAAATTTCATATGAGAAACAACCATCACCAATTAAGTAGACTTGCTTTTATTGGTTTAACAGTATTTTTTAAATTTCTTTTAAAAGTTTTAAAAAAATTAAAACTGTAACTTTATTATACTCTCCACATAGTCAATATGAATAAATAAATATATAATAAAAAACCAACTAGAAGCCCGTCCCTGCTTTGCGTGGTTGGATTCTATGTTATTATACATAAAAACCTTCCCCTTGAATCACTCTATCTATTAATAAAACCGCAACAAAATCCGTTGCGTATTTTTAAAGATCTAAGCATACAAAACTAGGGACCACAGCGGAAAGCGACTTTGTTTTATACTATGTTCATCGTTTTGTAGTTGAAAAATTCAGACTAATTTGATTGGCAATTAAATAATCTGAGAATATATACATAACGTCAAATTCCTTAAGGCGTTAGCAGTGTCTAATACGAACTGTCTTGTTTTCAATATCAGAGACTGCCTTTGTGGTCTAGCAGTCCAGTGTCTGACTTGACTTTTTAAGGTCCCGGGTTCGATCCCTGGGTCGGGCAACAAAAGTTTAGAAAATGTATATTTTAATTTCCTAATAAATATCCCGGGATTGGATATGTGCTCGGCTGGTGACAGGCTTGCCATCTTTCACATTGTCGGATTTAATGTATTCAGCTGCCGGGTGCCCTGGTTGTGCCTCTGACTACTCTATCGGGGATATGGGCGCGAAGATAGTTTACTTTTGTTTTCAATGTAAAGTAATTAACCGATTTTGGTATCTTTTGCATATTCAATATAAAGGGCTTTAATGTAAAATTGTAATAATTTAGCTCCTGTTAATAATACTTTTATAAATATTGGCCTAAACACTGTGTACAGGACTGTAGTCTGCATCTATCTGGACAGGATGGTGGTCCTATCGGGTAGTTAGTCCTTAATTTCCTAGAGCTGTAACATCCTACATAATATACGAAATCTATATATCTATTTCATAAAAATTAGTACATTTCTAAATCTTTTTTAATTTCTGACCGACTTGAAAAAAAGGAGGAGGTTATAATTTGTTCGACTTTAGACTGAAACGATTTCAATAAGTTTTTTTTATTTGAAACACCCAGAAAACCGAAAAGCTTTTTATATGAAATTTATTCTGGTATCTATTTAAGTAGGTATTTCAATATATTAGTATGGTTGACTAACACTTTTAACACGAGCATATAATTTGCTTAGGTTAGGATTAGGTTTAATAATTTGTGTAATTTGTCCAGGAATATTTATTTATTTAAATGTACTAACAGGGCCGGATTTAAACTCAATACCGCTCCTGGGCACCTGAAAAAAGTCCGCCCTATTGCTAATTAATAATAAATACATTATAATAAATTAATAATTTTACCTAAGGGGGAAATACGTGTAGAAAAACGTTTTAATGCTGATTTTTTCATATATATTTTATTGACAGATATGAGTAGGATGATTATCATTCCGATAATAACAAAAAAAATACCCCACGCTTTTTTTAAATAAAATACTTTTTTTATTCACATTCTTATTAATTTATACTTATTGAAAATTTTAAAACTTTTTTTAATTTAAATTTATTAAAATTTATTTTCTATTTTTTAGTTTGATTTTCTATTAAAAGCGTGTTTTGAGTTGTTTTAAACTATTATTTATTTTTTAATTTTTAGTTTGGTTTTCTTATAAAAGCTTGATTTTTTATTTTTTTAACTATTATTTGTTTTGTAGAATTAAAATTTTCCTTAAAAAACAAAATTAATTCATTCGAAAAACAAAATTTTCAAAAAATCGTTTTTTTGGAATAACTTCTAAATGGCCTCCCGACTAATTCCAAAAACTAATCAGCTCTTAAGTTTAAATAACCACGTCGATTGCCACCACTCCGGTCAAAATCGGTTGATTGGTTCATGAGTTATATTTGTTAAAAAATATCGAAAAAAGTGAATTTTTCAAATTTCCGTAAGATTTTCGGTTCGATCAGTTTGTGTTCAAAAGTTTATCACAGATTCTGAAAAAGTGCGTGGAATACTGCAAACCGCGTGAAAATCGATTTATTCATTTACAAATAATTGCAGTTTAAAAATTCAAAAAATACTTTGTTGGTCCGGGCTCCTTCGCACAATAGACCATCTGCCTTCTTACCAGGCAGCTCGTAAAAGGCGAGCATAGGCTTACCGTCGCTAAAGCCGTGACATCTGACTAGGTGTAGAGTTTCGCAGCGACTCACTCGGATTGGTACCACCGCCTTACCTATTCCTGCCGCCATAACGTCATGACCTGTTCCGGTTTGGAGGGTAAGGTAGCCGGTAAACTTACTTTACTCGAGGCCTAACATCCCGGCCTCAGGTTGACAACGCACCATTACTACCTTTGGTGTCTCTAGGCGGCGAGAATTTCTTACCATCAGGAAATCTGTCTGCTTGTTTGCCTTCCAATATCATAAAAAAATAATACTGATTTGAACAGCAGAATCACCACCAGCGTCATGTTAAGGTAAGAGGTTAAGGTAGCCGGTAAACTTGCACAATTCCTAACACAACAAGATCCTATCCTATCTCTCTCTTATCTCTTTTCTTACCATTAGTACAGCAGGGTACTTGTTCGTCATCTTATTACATTATATAATCACCTTCAAGTGGCATGGTCCGAAGTGTCTTCGAATCCCCGAGATGGCCTGTCGATTTCTTGATGTAGTCCAGACCTACCCTAATGATTCAAAAAAGGTACTTAACACTTATAGTTAAAAAGACAATAGTATTGATTATACCAATATGGTCTATATTGGTATAATTTGGCTCTCTATTTGTAATGATTATTGTTTTATATCAATTACCAATCAAATTACAGAAAAACGTATCAGAAAAAAATGTATCTAAAAAGTGAAATCGATAACTAAACTAAAGTGCATTGTGGAATTTATTAAAAATATGTATTGTGTTATTTAAAACAAGATTGTATTAAATGGAATTGCACCAAGTGCCGACGTTGAAAACAATTTCAAAAATAACTGTAACAACGCTGTATCGAATCAGACACGTCAATTAATTATCATCTTAATAACAAAGACACGTTTTGTTGTTTGTTGATTATAGCAAGGTTTTTGGTACCTACTGTACATGGCATTATAATTGGATAATTAAGCGATAACGGTATTAGAGAACGATTTTTTAAATTAAATCAAAATTATATGCATGGCAGTCCATGATAATTAATTAACCTATCTTTAGATAGAGATAGACTTTATGAAGGTTTGTTGCTAAGGTATTTTTATTATTTACTAGCCGACCTGGCGAACTTCGTATCGCGTAATATTCGCAGCTAATTATAGTTTGTATGGATTAATAAATAAATAAATAAATATTCCTAAACAAGTCACACAAATTGAATCTAACACCAAAGTAAGCAAATTTTATGATTGTGTTATGGGTATACTATTACATAGAAATACTTAAATAGATACCAGAATACATTTAATAAACACCCAGACCTGGAAATGCAGACATCTAAATGTTCACCACACAAATGCCTGTCCCTATCCGGAATCGAAACCGAGCCTCGCGATTCATCGATGCAGTTGGGCGAGTACGCTAGCCACTAGACCAACGGTCGAGGTTTCAGTCTGTCAAAATTTCCAACATTTAATTTACATTGGTTTTTCTATTTTTCCTGTTATTTTCGGGTTTTCTTATCATAAAAACCTTCTGACAATACCCAACAAAACGAAAAAAAGAATTAGCAAAATTGATCCATTGCCATGATCATGCGAAATGGGGATTATTTTATATAATAATGGTACTTTAGTAATTCCCTAATTTTTACTCTTATAAATAAAAAATACTTACTTTATTATTATTATATTAATTTTTATATAATATAATATAAAAGGCAACCTGGCGAAATTCGTACCGCTTGGCATTTACAGGTACTAACAGTTTGTATGGAAAAAATAAGGTATTGGTTTTCCCATTTTCACTACAATTTTCTCGATTTTTCTCTTCATATGAATATTCAACAACTAACACAATGCAAAAATATTAAAATTGGTGTATCCGATCAGTCTTGATTTGATGACCATGGTAAATATTTAAGAAGAAAAATAACAGTAATTGCCTAGTGCAGGGATTCCCAAAGTGTGCGCCGCGGCGCCCTAGTTCGCCATAGGAAGTAAAGAGGGGCGCGTGAGTCGATCCATATGTATTTGAGAGTATTATTTTGAGCGCTAACATCGGTGAAGAAAATAGCCTTATCAAACCAAAATGACACATAGGATATTTTAAATTTGTAACGACGATAGTTATCTGTTTGAGTCGTGTGTGTCGTCGTCGCTCTCTCGCCGAATAGTACCCACAGAACAATATATACTCTACGAGATAGTACCTATTTAGGATCTTGAAAACCATTGGAACCCTGCCCCTCCCACATATTTTCCCCCTCGTGTTCACTTGCTTGCGATCACACTGACCGTTTATTTACAAGCGAGCGACGCGACGAATGTGTCATCGTGTTTTGTTTCGCTTTGTTGTTCGTCAACATCGCAAGCAAAATGGACAGATTTTTATAAAATAAGCAAGTTAGTAGTTCAAATTGTAGTGATAAGGCATCTAGTAGTAGAGGTGGGGAAGATCCTTTCCCTACACAAACCCCACCAGGATTCACGTCGCAAGATGAAGAGAGTCTCATTGAACTCTCTTGCGACACAAGCATTAAAAACTAACAGTTTCGATTTCGGTTGTCGGTCCAAAATGAATATCTACTTATATTTAACTGCAAAAGCTTTAAGAATATTGATTCCGTTATGCAACTAATAACGCTGGATTTTCAATAATTAATAACAAAAAAAAAACTGTAATAAAGAACAAAATATATTGTTCATGTATCAATGGGGAGCAAGAAATGAAAGTAAATAGCAATATCAAGTCTTATTCCGCGCTTTAAAAAACTATGCGGAGATCACCAAGCTCATCTGTCACATTGATTCGACTAATTGTCGTATTTTATTTTTTTAAGCCTCCCTTTTGTATTTTTATTTCAAAGCTTTTATGATAAAAAAACTTAATTTCATTTTGTGGATTTTTTTAAATTTTTGTTCCTTTCTGCTTACTCTAATTGCTATTATTGGAGGTACCTATATCTTGCGACTGTTTCTTTTTCAAATACCTAGCTTGGGTAGGGCGCCGTGATAATACTAAACTTAAAACTGCGCCGCGAGCTGAAAAAGATTGGGAACCCCTGACCTAGTGACTAGTCTAAATTCTTAATTAATCTTAGACAGATTAATGCTGGCTGTGAGTAAATTATCTGGAAAACGTCATTTCTCAATACGAGTATGTCTTGTATTAGCGTCTGAAGATTTTAATGTAGTCTTGCATCAATTACTGTCAGATCATTAATTTTAATAAAACATATGCCAAAAATTAGGTCTATTTATAGTAGATGTGAAAGTTATTGCTCACGCTCATAAGACTGTGTCGAAGAAATAGCTGTCAGCGAACTGATTCGTTTGGTGGCGTGTCTTGAGCCTCTGCTATACAGCTGGCGCCATCGTAGTAATTTTAACCGACCCCAAAAAAGGAGGAGCCACGACTAAATTCTTCTGTATATCTTTTTTTATTTTTTTTATGTTCGTTATACCGATAACCGATTTTGATGGTTCTTTTTTAGAAAGACAGGTCATGATTCCCAGTTGGTCCTATTTATCATGACCGGGCTTGTGGCTTTTAAGTTGTACTTATAATGCATGTATTTTTAACCAATCTTGACACGTGAAAAAGTATGCATTATAAAGTGTAACTGAAAAATTGATAGTAGAATGTTGACAAAATTTATGTGGGACCATTTCGGAACCATTTGTTATCTTTCGAAAAAAATATCAAATCACGGCGTGGTAGGTACCTAATGAAATAATTAAAGTCGGTTTTG
>NJDC01004697.1:55326-74559 GCA_002245475.1 Calephelis virginiensis
TTTATCATGACCGGGCTTGTGGCTTTTAAGTTGTACTTATAATGCATGTATTTTTAACCAATCTTGACAAGTGAAAAAGTATGCATTATAAAGTGTAACTGAAAAATTGATAGTAGGATGTTGACAAAATTTATGTGGGACCATTTCGGAACCATTTGTTATCTTTCGAAAAAAATATCAAATCACGGCGTGGTAGGTACCTAATGAAATAATTAAAGTCGGTTTTGCAGTTTTTTTGCGCTTAATTATGTAGGTATCAAGAATTCAGACCGCATTTTTAAAGAAATGTATTAAATTACGAAAGTAATATAAAAATTTGAAGAATCATTCGATCTGAATGACATTTTTTTGAAGATTTATGTGAAATAAATTCTACAAAATATTTAAATGAAAAATACATGAATACACTTAAACGCCAGCACACCATTCTGCATATTTTTGTAAACTTAATAAGCCCATTCAATAAATCATATTTTATGAAATTTACAAAATTTCGCAGTCGCCTCTATGGTCTAGTGGATCAGCTTAACTGTATGAGGTCCCGGGTTCAAGTCCCAGGTCGGGCAACAAAAATATTTTTTTTTCAATTTTCTAAGAAAAGAAACGTTGTTCGGGATTGGATACGCGCCTGGCTAGCGATAGGCTTGCCGCCTATCACATTGTGGGACTTAGTGTCTTTGGCTAGTTGTGGGGTGCCTTGGTTGTGCCTCTGCCTACTTCTTCGGGGATATGGGCGTCAAGATACACTGAAGATACAAAATTTAATGTTGTTAATCAACCGTGGTAAAAGTCATGTACATTTTAAATGTGTAAATAAAGTATTTTCGTCACAATAAGATGACCCTGATAGTCATGTGACATAGCTAACCACGAAAAAGACCACCCTAGGGTGTCATAGGCAGTTCTAATGGGTTCCGTAGCCGGAAGGAAAAATGTATGGATGAATGAAGGAGTAAATTAATGAAAGTGTGAATTGTATTTCAATTTTGAATTTATTTGCTCAATAAAACTTACCATAAAATAAATACAAGTATTATTAATAGCATATGTTTAAAATTTGTTGTACACAAAATGATATTTTATCGCCAAATGAAGTGATCTCTACCTGTCAACCTTTTTTCTCTAAGGAAACTATTGAAATATAGATTCTGTAGAGATTAAATATAGATAAAAAATAAGAAGAAAAATGTTATTCGTATTAAACATTAAAGATGTTCCATATCAATTATCGCAAACGCAACTTTGGTTTTACAGTGTATTTTTGCCAAAGTTTTAAAAGTATTTAAAGTTTGAATAAAGCATAAACTTTAAATTGTATTTTAAAACACGGAATCATTAAAGATCCGAATCTAATAGGAATATACAGTTGAAACTTAGTGAAAAGATGTATTATGTAAGCAACTTTTTTTTAAATTTAAACCAAAAATATAAAAAAAAGTAAAGTAGGGATTCTCCATATAAACGGGGTTCGAGGTTAGATCATAGTAGACTTTATTATCTGTAACATATAAAATAATACACCTCTACATTAGACTTTCGTAATGTTGACTTGACTTCTCGAGGTCCCGGGCTCAATCCCCGGGTCGAGCAACAATAAAACAGAAAATGTGTATTTTTAGTTTTCTAATAAAAAAAAACGTTGCCCGGGATTAGATATGTGTCCAATTGGCGCTAGGCTGCCACCTATCACATTAGTGTCTTCGGCTAGTCGTGGATGCCCTGGTTGTGCCTCTGCCTACGGCTTAGGGGATATGGGCGTGAAGATACTTTACTAGTTTGTCTATTAATTTTAACTATCATAGTTTAAAGTTAAAATGTTCGACGTCGGTCTACACGCGCTTCATCAGTGGTTTTAGAATATAGGTTTCTCAGAAAACAAGCTTCAGAGAAAACCCTTGAACACTGAATGATCACAGAATTATGTCAGTCAATACTGACTGATTCACTGAGTGGAATTATGGGACGAAACACAAAATCGCGTTGCGATGCCGCGCCACGGCGCTAGAATCGGCAGTAGCGTCACTGCCGATTGTAGCGGCGCGACACTATTTATTTATTTTAAACAGAGTAATATTTTTTTAATAGCAAATAAGCAATAAGTTTCTTACCATGGTCCATGCTCTATGACGTCGCAATACCACAACGCAAACCGACAATTTTAGCGACGCGGTGCCGCAACACGTGTTTTGGCCATATGTCAGTCAGCTTCACTATTATGCGTTAGGCTTTAGTCTTTAGCAGTATGTCAGCATAAAATTTATAAATATTCCTGGACAAGTTACACATCATATTGAGTCTAATGTTAAAGTAAGCAAATTATAATTTGCATATTGTGCTTGTGTTATGGGTGTTAGTCAACGACAGTAATACATAGAAATACTTAAATAATATATACAAGAATAAATAAAAGATGGAGACATTATAGCTTCAGTGTAAATAGGTGATGGTCATCTCTTGTTATAAGTGGACCCTTCTTCCAAAAATATCGAATACTTATTACTATCATTGGAACTAAGTAACTCTTGGTCATGAGGGTCTTGATCCCCTTGGATAAGTGTCTAGGTAAATATAAGTAGTATCTATTCGACCTAGAATAATTTTATGTAGTTTTTTCATATTTCAATAATTAACGAAATAACCACCAACTAATTAATTCATAACAAGCCAGTTGCATTAATTACCAACGAACATCAAGTGTGGATGGATGGTGGTAAACGGTAGTGGAGCTAAAAATTCTAAAGTGGATTTCGGATTGAATGGAACATCTGTTTTATATAATACCTAGCCGACCTGGCGAACTTCGTATTGCTTGACACTAACAGCTACTAGCAGTTTGTATGGATAAAATGTTATTTCCATTTTTATTTCAAAAGAACCTTCTCCTAACTATAACTAACACCATAAAATATAAAATATACATTTTATGGTGTTACATATATAAATAATATATAATAGCAAAATTGGCACGTCCGTTCAGGCACGATGGGGATTCATTTTAAACGTATAGACTAACTGTTCAAGCGAACTTCTTTTTTTATTAGAGTTTTTATTAGAAAAATTAAAACGTTGTTTTCTCAATTTTCTCACAGTCTAACGGGACAAAAAGCATCTTATGTCTATCTCCTGGTTCTAAGCTACCTCTCCATTAATTTTCAGGCAAAACAAGGGTGCTGATAATGTATGTCAGTTGCCAACTAAAATGGAAAAGTGTACGTCAAATAGCTGTCAAATGGCGTGTTTCATATTTGCTATCTCCAGTGACCAACAAAAATACAGTAGAGATAGCAAACACAAATGACGTCATTTGATGTACACTTTTCCATTTTGAGTTGGCAACTAAGATACATAATCAGCACCCTGTTCCGCCGTTCTTGAGTTATATGTAGGTATAGATATATAATATAAACAGAAAGTTTATTCGATAAGTTCAAAATTGTGAAAAAACGATGGGTAATGAAAATCCAAAAAGTATCTTAATGCCCATATCGCAGAAGAGGAAGGCAGAGGCACAACCAGGGTACCCACGATTAGCCGAAGACACTAAGTCCCACAATGTGATAGGTGGCAAGCCTATGGCCGACCGGGCACATATTCTTTTTGTTGCCGGGTACTCATGAAGTCAAGTCTAATTTTTGGACCACTAGACCACAGAGGCGAAGATCAATATAATCCAATAATAACGTCAAGTACTTACTACTATTTAAATTATTCGCTTCGGCTTTACATTTTTTGTTCTTTTTACACTTAATACTTTTATTTTTAAATTGGCTGACCTAATCTAAATTTGAGCGGAATGAATAATTATGTAGTGACAAATCTATATAGATATCTTTAAATTACATTCGGATTTCCAAAGCTTGACGAATATAGCTGAAGCGCATAATTTAAATAGTACTACTGTACCTACATCTAATGCAAAAATGTTTCTGCCCCGTCTGCGTCTTAACGCGTTAATTAGCACGTTCATTAAGGCGTTACTAAGTTGTAGCCACCGTTTTCACGTGTTAAATCACAAATGGCCTTACTAATGGCATTTAATGTTAAGCGTTAGGTTTTTTTTTGACACATCAAAGGATTTTTCAGCCAATATTAGTAACCTATCTAGGATAAAAGATAGGGATATTTTAGATCAGTTACTGGGCAACCACTGATATTTTTCAATAATTAAGAAAAATATCTTAGCAACAAAACTTTCTCAAGCTTATCTCTATCTGTAGATAGGTTATTAATATTGACCATCAGAGAGTAACGCGTTAAGCTTTAAATGCAAACCCCTTGGATATGAATATTTTGTTTTGGAATGGGCTTTAAATCGTTTGTACCTCATTGTACCAACGTTTTTTGTTTGTACCTCAGTAGTTTTAGAGGGGCCCAAAAGAAAAGTTCTTGAAAATCATTTTTTTTTCGAAAAGGGTTTAGAATCATTTGTACCTTATTGTACCAACCTTTATTTCGCTTGCACCTCCATAAAATGTCTCAAAATCAGTTTTAATCGTGTTGGTCCGGGCTCCCTTGCAGAATAGGCCATCTGCGTTCTTTGCCATGCAGCTCGTAAAAGGCGAGCATAGGCTTACTATCACCAACACCGTGACATCTGATTAGGTGGTAGAGTTTCGCAGCGACTCTCCCGGATTCGTACCACCGCCTTACCTATTCCTGCCACCATAACGTCATGACGTGTTCCGGTTCGGAGGCTAAGGTAGCCAGTAAACTTACTTTTGCTCGAGGTCTAACATGGTGTCTCTAGGCGGCGTGAATTTCTTACCATCAGGAAATTCGTCTGCTTGTTTGCCTTTCAATAACATAAAAAAAATCATTTCTATTTGTATGTGCTAACATTTTTTTTGTTGTAACCTCAATAGTTACCAACAAATTTACGGGGTCCTTCTTAATATCGACTTAAATTTGAGAAGGTAGAAATCCTGGTCTAGGTCCCCCTAAAGGCATCACACTCAAAATCAAAATGTGTACCTTAATAGTTAACATAGAGCCATAAATAAATAATCAAATATTCCTAGACAAGTCACACAAATTGAATCTAACCCCAAAGTAAGCAAATTATATGCTTGTGGTATGGGTGTTAGCGCAACGATTCTAATACATAGAAATACTGAAATAAATACCAGAAAACATTTAATAAACACCCAGACCTGGAAATGCAGACATCTAAATGTTGTTCACACAAATGCGGCAGACATTTGTGTGATGAACATTGCCTGCAAATACATTGCCTACAAATGCCTGCCCCCGTCGGGAATCGAACCAGAGCCTCACGGTTGGTCGATTTAGTTAGGCGTGTTCGCTAGCCCATTAAAACTTCTAGTTTTTTTTAAATTGCAATGGGCTTAAAATCGTTTGTACCTACTTGTGTATTTTATGATTGTACCTACTTTATGTAGTATTTGCTACACATGATTAGATTTTAGATACGATGACGATAGGCACCTTTCAACTTAGTATATCACCATCTTTGACTCTGCAGCACTTTCCATCACGTTAGTCACTTTCCATCACGTAATTGTGCTCGGCTATTAGTATAAAAAACCAGCTATGTACAAATATTCGGACTATTTTATTAATTGGCTATATTCATTTGCCGAGTTCAACTTTCCTTATTTAGGGGGATCAATTCACTTTATATATTTATATGTAGGAATACGAACATAATACACAGATTCAGTATGTTTTCAGCACGTGGGCCTCCATATACGATAAACAATGGTCCAACGGCACCTTATCTAGAAGTAAAGAATGCAACGTACCATGGGATTGGGCCAAGAGAGGAAGCTCGCGCTATGTGCTCAGTCAAAACCCAGGAAGTTAATGCTACTGCCAACGCCACCATAACGAGGAGGTTGCACGGAGTCGCCACTTCAAGTATCAGATTTTTTTAATTTAATTACTGGCAATACTAATTTGTATTCATATAGTATGTACAATAGCGAAATTATTACAAAAAAGTTTATAAAATATACAACCGGACGGATTAATGGTAAGAAATAAATATGGCCTATAGACACAAGTGGTAACAGTGAGCTGCCAAGTTACGACGAAGATGTTAACTATTAAGCAACTGGCGTGTGTTTGCCTGTGAACAAGAACTGTCTTGTTCACAGGCAAACACTGTCACTGGACGAGCATGATGTTAAGATGGCATAACAAATAAGATGTTACAAGTCCGAGCGAATTGTCGTAGGTCTCTACTACCTAGTAAATATGGGTAATGTTAACTCACTGAAAATTTTATTAACCTATTTAAATTACGGTTTTAATTATGGTTTATGCAGGTTATCAATTTAAACTTATCGTTAAAAACTATGCGATGTTTTCCAAAAAATCTATCAACAAGTGAAAACATTATCAGAAAAATAATTGTGGGAAATACTATTTTTTTTATGATATTGGAAGGCAAACAAGCAGAAGGATTTCCTGATGGTAAGAAATTCTCGCAGCCTAGAGACACTAAAGGTGGTAATGGTGCGTTGCCAACCTGAGACCGGGGTGTTAGGCCTCGAGCAAAAGTAAGTTTACCGGCTACCTTACCCTCCAAACCGTAACATATTATGACGTTACGGCGGCAGGAATAGGTAAGGCACTACTAGCACATTTTTTTTAAATACAATAGACAACTTTATTAGTGTTGTATATAAATTCTGACATAACAAATACATAATGAGTTTGTCTTCACACCTTCAAACTAATTCTACATAGTTGTTGTACTATTGTATATGTTGTACACAATGTTAATAAAAAAATGATTAAGTAATATCACATAGCTTATTCGATTAAGGTTTGCAAAAAATCAGATATTAGTATATGAAGCAATAGCCAATGACGCTACTGAAGCAATAACACTTCCTTAAATGACCTGACGTCATTCCCAAATATTGCCAACTCTTTCTAATGTGCCTGGCCTCATTTCCAGTGTGACTTTGTTAATTGACATCACACAAGCTATCAGCTTCTTCAAATCACAACAACAAAGAGTAAAGTAACTGTATATAAAGAGACTCTATAAAAAGGAAATCGGTACATTGGAGAGTCAGTAATATTTGAAAATGACGATCTTTGTAAGGATTGCAACCTGTACTTAGTAATATACTCGTAGCTTCATGTATTAGAGATTAGTGAATATTAGAGTCTCTTGTATGCAGTATGACATAATATAATCTTAGCATCCAGAAGGGTTACTCTTGAAGCTCGGTTGATGCAAAATTGGAAATTGGAATCGAGTGTGTCCTTTTAGGTACTCCTGATTACAGTATTAGCGAATTGTTAACATTTAGTTAATAGTAGGTAGGCACACAATAAATTGTTTTATCGGATTTGTTGAATTTATTTGTAATTAAATGTTAAGAATCCTCTAAAACTGTGTTAAAAATCCTAAAATTAGTTTATTTGTTAGGAGTGTAAGGTCCAGGAGTAATATAGCTTCATGTATCAGAGGTTAGTGAATATTAAAGTCTCTGTTACTACTTAATTTTATTATTAATGGACATCGTGAGAGAGTTCAAAAAATCATGCCCATCATCTTGATGCGTGGCGATCTACAACTGTGCGATTCCGAAGACATTTTTTACCTCGCACAACACCTTTGTGAAATCAGTTACCGAGGGCGGTATTCCCAAACAATTATGACTAAGGGACCTTCAAGAAAAGAGGGTACTCATTCCTTAAGGGTCGGCAACGCATCTGTGATACTCCTGATGTTACGGATGTCCGTGGGCGGCGGTGATCACTTTCCATCAGGTGACCCACTTGCTCGTTTGCCTCCTCTTGTATAAAAAACAAATGTCTGAACACATTCTAATATCCAGATAATATGGCAGATAGTTACCATAAGTGATACGGGAGACCTTCTCTAAATTGTTTTTAAGACCTTTTGCATAGCCATAGATGATTTGGGAATCACAGGGTGAATAAAAAACTTGTAATTGCAGGAGAACTCCACAATGCTATTCACCGTTTGGAAGTGATAATTTTTGGACAAATGCAGCAGTTGTGGCAGAGCCTGGATGCCCTGAGGACACAGTTAGCAGGAAATCCTCGCAACTCGTATCCTGATCGGCGTAGCGTCTCCTTCCGATTTGGACCTAATACCTATTAACCAAACGAACTGTGGCAGAGACACTAAACTTTTGAAATAAATTTGATAACACATTTAGTTTTTTTTACATCATTATACCACTCAATATGAATCGTCATTTTAGAACACAAATCCTGTCCTCTGATATGATTATTCAAATAATTATAGACATAATACATGAGAAAAAAACGCGCTTGACTTGAAGTCAGACTTTTATATAAGTTTATAGTAAATCATGTTGATGTTCGAGTTACCTAACCTGAAAGGCTAGGATGCACACGTAATTTGTTGCCTCTACGTTTTGAGTGTTATTTTTTTATGATATTGGAAGGCAAACAAGCAGAAAGATTTCCTGATGTTCAGAATTTCACGCTGCCTAGAGACACCATATGTGGTAATGATGCGTTGCCAACCTGAGACCGGGATGTTGGGCTTCGAGCAAAAGTAAGTTTACCTTATCCTCCGAACCTTTCCTTACTTTGCGGAAATCTAAACTATATAGTATATAATGATATAAAGCATTAAGTTTAACATTTGTATTTATTCATGCATTAATATTAAACATAAATATGCGTGTATATTAGTGTACACACGTAAGAAGTAAAACTTTTTACGCCATAATTTTTCGGTATGAAAGAATTATCAGTGAACGCAATTTTGAAAAAAAAAACAAATTGAAGAACGGTACGTAAGCCAAAATCTTCATAGCCCTTTCTCTCATATGTCAATAAACAAGATTAATAATAAATAAAAAAAACAAATTTGGTCAAAATTTCCATTTATTAACAATTATTAGTAATCGTAAATTTACCAAATCATTTGATTACAGGCGAAACATACTTTCTAATCATCCAATGTGTTTAATACATTTGATATTATCAATTTATCAAAAGCAGAAATATATTTCGCGCATATTCATGATAAGGTCGCTATAACAAGAAACTAGTTAGTTACGATAGTTAGGTAAGAATAACTAAATAAATATTATGCATTACTATACTTGCATTAGAATGTACTTCCTCGTATTAAACATATACATTATCCGCCTTATTAATAAACACGGAGTAAAGTACTTTAAGATTCAACCTGGTATTATAGTCTTTATAACAATGGGATACAGACTATATCAAACTAATTTTACTCTTTCGTAAGTCCATGTTTATTAATAAGATGGTACAGGTTTAAAATGTTAAGGAACACTGACATTAAGAAAGACATTATGGCTTGGTTTAAAAAAAATACCATTTTAATGACTATTAAGGAGTTAAATACTACTCACGTAGGCTTACCCTTCCATCTCGTGCAATTTGGAATCGGATATGTCATTGTAGGTACTCTTGAACTAAATAATAGCGTATTATTAACTTGCCGATAAGATAACTTACTGTTTATCATACTAAATGTTAACACTTTGATAGTACTGTGTTCAAAAGTACCTAAAATGACATATCCTGTTATACTTTGCATGAAATCCAAATTCAAGGGTAAATCTCATACGAGGTAAGGAAAAACCGAAAGAAATAAATTAGATAAGCAATAAATAGGCCCTCATTAAATATAAGCTATTATGTCTTTCTAGTGCGCCATGTTATGTTACATAGCTACCCATAAATTCTTTATATTATAAAATATGGACGGATATTTGCGTCTAATGGTCTAATCAGTCATTGTTAATAGTATATAAAAAAACCATTAAAGTTATATTCAAATTAATTTATCTGATTAGTTCATTTTCAAATTCGATAGCGCTGAAGGGAAAAAATCGGTCATTGACCCCAACCCTACTATTGTTCAAAAATGTTATAAATGCCGTATATTTTGCTTCTAGCTCGGAAGTGCTTCTGTTTATATTATTCCGAAAAGAAATACTATATTTAAGGATGGGTAGAAGATAAGACATGGCAGAAATAAGGAAAAGTAGTAGGCACTACCCAAGACAGGCTACTGATAAAATAGATCTTTTCCTCTCTGAAAAAGCAGATGTACAATGCGAATATGGATGGATGCGATATATTCCTCGATCAAATCGCTCGGGTTTTATTCGAGAGTGGTGTCTAGAGTCTCCGAAACCGGAGTGTTTGTATGAAAATGGTGATAAATGTGGAGGAAGCCAGGATGGTCTGCGAAGATTGTGATATTTGGCATTTGATACTCTCTGATTACTACGTAAGGGAATTGGCGTGAAGATATTGATTCATTAGGGCTGGGAGGAGTATCAGCTTCAGTAACACTTATTATTCACAGTTCTCAACTTTCAGCGCTACCGTACTTCTTTATATTGCATTTATATTTATGTTTTATCCAAAGTAGCAGTTTTTATGACAATCTATTATTAGGTATGCCGTTTTAACGTACTATTATATGGCCTTTATTTTATTAATACAAAATATAGTAAAAGCAGTTGTAAATCCTTTATTTAGGTTTAATTTAAAAATCCTACAAGCTTAAAGATTGATTGTGAATATTATTAAACAATTGGTTCAAAGTGAGTGAAGGTCAGTATATTTGCACTTCAAACGTTTTTAGGCAGTCGATATCTGTCAAGTTGATTGTTTTATGCCCGTTTCCAATATTCAATAAACGAGTCGTTTTGATTATTATATTATTAGAAGTATTTTCCCGATTATTAAGATTCTTAACAACGATGACATATTTTCGACAATTAACTTTGAACATTTTTTTAAAATATGAGAAACGCTCCGTTACTTTTGAGCAAGCTACGAATGGATAAATTTACGGATTACGTTTCGTTTATTATAGGAACCGGGCATTAGTGTTCATTTTTTTATTTACTTGTGTTTATAATACAAATGTTTTTTTATGTCAAAAAACTCTTTGGAATACTACACTTGCCATACGAATAGTTGCCCGTATAACCTAAAGAGAACAGTCACAAAATAAGCCAATTTTGTGTTTTATAATAAAATAAATGTATAGAGTTAGATGTTTCTTTTTAGCTCGAAGTGCAAGAATACTTTACTGCAGAGTAAAATGATTTGAGTATAAATGGTAACATTATCATAATTTTGTATGAAGACTTAGTCATCGGTGGATGTATGAAGGTGATATTATGGTATAATACAATTGATATTTCGGAGTGATATAATACAAAAGGGATGATTTTACACTAGGACACCAGTGTTGGTTTAACATTATAAATTCTAAATAAAATAATATCCAAGTTTAGACTGTTAAAATTTATAGTTTGTAATAGTTCCTACTATCTGCAAAACACGCATACAAAAACAATATATTTTAATAATTTAAATACAAGAGCTACTTGCACAAGCCCTTGTGAAAACTTTTATTGGCAGAATTTTTTGGTAGCAATATAAGTTGCGCCAGTACTGGTGTCCTAATGGCCTCCGCATGCGGGTGCACGCAGTACGGCCATACGCAAATAATAATATAATAAGCTACATAGACACGCACTTAAAAACGCGTGATTAACGACAGATTTCAATAACCTATCTAGGAGATAGCGCTTCTCCAGATAAGTATCCAGGCAAACACTTTTCCACTAACAAAAATATCTTAGCAACGAATCTAACAAACTTATCTCTAATTGTAGGTAGGTTATTGAAATTGACCAGTAGCTTATACTATTCTGACGGGCGGATGCTTCGTCATTGAACCTTGTAAGAGAGTGAGCGGTGTTAGGTGGCGGTGGCTTGTAGATATCTGCGCAGTTCCTCTTGCGTGTCGAATATCATGACGGGGAAGGGCGAGCCGGGGACGTGGCGGCCGGCCCATCGGACTTCCACCCGGTAGTCACCGGGCTCGGTGGGGGAGAACTAGAATGAATAAAAGGGGGAAAACAACAAATTAAAAAAGAACTACAAAATCGTCAGTAAATACAACTTAAATACTTTTAAGTTATTTGAAATATATACGTAATAATGTTCACAGTTGTTATATACACATGAAACACATATTACATACACATGAAAAACAAATAATACAAAAACATTTGAAACAACATTTGAATTTGAAACAGTTTGATACAAACCGAGACAAGAGTTTGTAAAAAAATATTAGTTTAATTGATAGGAGACGCTACTTTACGGAAATCCATGCCTTAATCCAAATAACATTATTTAGTTTACGATTTCCCGCCAAAAATGCATAAGTATTATAGTGCGATAAAACAGGAAAGACAGTGTGTAATGAATGGATCGGATTTAACAGAAGCCACTCCTAATATATCCAGCTCCATACAACACAAATACACCACTAAACTATTCTTGTAGCACAGCAATCCACTTTGTACAAAACTACTAAACTAGGTTTTTAAGGTTTTGGCCGAAAATGCAAAAAAATAATTTTATTCGGATTTAAATATTTGTCTTTCTCTCTTTAGGAATTAATATAAACTAGATAAAAAAACAGCAAGATATAAGAGTTATTATCACAGACAATTAAATGATATTTACTAATCTCTGGTATTAGTCAGTTAAGTAGAATAAAGAATAGTAGCAATAAGTAGGTAAATACCTTGCAAATGATGGTGCGGTCCTTCTGGCTCTCGCGCTGCATCTCAACGCGGAAGGCGCCTTTGGGTCCGCGCACCCGCACCGTGAGCTGGCCCGCGCCCGCGCCTCGCGTGTCGCACGTGAACCGCGACTGGAACGTCGCCAGCACGCCCGCTTCGATGCCCGGCCCGTACACGCGCACCTGGCACGTTACATCAAATATTATATTAGTATTCAAACCGAAACAAATATATTTCGTTACACTAGTGCCGTAGACCTGTATTGCGAAGAAAAAGCAAAACGGGCTTGGTCTTAATACCAATACTTAACATAACGCATCTTCTTCGTCCTGGCAACTTTTTTAATAGCAGATAGCTTTAGTGTATATAACTCACGTGGTGGAGAGCGACGTAGAAAAAGATAGAGCTTTATAACAAGCTTATTCAATCTTGCTTTGAAAACGCCCAAATTGTAATATTTTGGAAATACTTCTTTAGGAACTGAATTCTAATCATTTACAGTTTGAAAAATGACAAAAGAGGCAAACCTGGACCTGGACTATCTATCGACAAAGTAGGGATCAACATTTTAGTATTACCTTTGATGGGTCGGCTGCTCCGGCGACTTTGAGTATAAATGGCGAGCCAGGAACATGTTCGCCGGCAAACTGTACGCTCAAAACGTGTCTTCCGGGCTCAGCGGGCTTCACGTTCAACGAAAATGTTCCGTCGCCATACTCGTACAACTCGCAGTATGCAACCTTTGTAACAATTGAATTAAAACTTAATAAATAAGAGACTGAAACTTTATCCAAAATAAATTTTAGGATAGGCGGTTCCTCAAGAACGTTTCGAAAAGTAGTAATATAATAAATAGTTTATTTATTTAATATTATGTAGCTAAAGTGTACAAACGTTTATTTCAAAATTGTAAAAGCAAGACAGTAAATCATAATACTGGATGACAAAAAGAGAAAGAGAATGCAGGTATTTTCGTTTGATATCGTTCTTTCCCGAAGACAAGGTAATTTTGTTTCGTAACTATAGCGCGACATCATATCAGTTGTCATGGTACAGTATTCACCGTAATTAGGATAATTTATTATACGTGACTAATACATTTAACTAGATGTAGCCTCGAACCAAGTATTGCGTTATATCGGATGATTCGCACTTCTTATTGCAAAACTCGATTACTACATGTAGGTATTGTATCTTCACGCCCATATCTCCGAAGAGGTAGGCAGAGGCACAACCAGGGCACCCACGACTAGCCGAAGATACTAAGTCCTATAATGTGAAAGGTGGCAAACCTATCGCCAACCGGGCACATATCCTATCCCGAGCAACATTTTTGTTTAATAGAAAATTTGGAAAAACCCAATTTTCTTTTTGTTGCCCGACCCGGGATTCGAACCCGGGACCTCATGCAGTCAAGTCCAACAACTGAACCGCTGGACCACAGAGTATTGGGTGTATATTTTTTGGTTGAATCAATGTGCCTGCCCAGACATTTTTTCATTTTTTTTTGGTCATGGTGGTTCATTTGGTCAAGGTTCGAATCACAGTCTAAAGAAATAAAACATGAGTTTTTAGAGATGACAAACGACTACATTATATTACCACGACCACTTAAAATTACGACGACTTTATAAGGGATTATTTTTGTATTAAAATATCAACTTACCTTATTCGGTCCAGTACAGTGAGCTGTTAGTTCTCCAGGGCCGGCTCTCCGAGTGTCGATCCAGGAGCGGATGTCTTTCCCGACCACTCCACCAGTTAGCCCAGTGCCCGAACAAACGACACTAGACGCGTCACCTGTTTCTAACCCTGGAGTAACGTTCACTGTAAGAGGGCATCCTGCAAGAAACATTGTTAGTTATTATTAACAGTAGGTACGTCAATAATCAAATTTAAAATCATTTGAAGTAGATTGCACAGACAGTTTTCAACGTCAGAAAAAGAAATAAATAAATATTCCTGGGCGAAATCAAACTACGTATTGTAGTTGCAAAAGCCAGAAAAAAAAAGAAAATATTCCTGGACAAGTTACACAAACTGAATCTAACCCCAAAGTAAGCAAATTATATGCTTGTGTTATGGGTGTTAGTCAACAATACTAATACATAGCAACACTTTAACTAATACCACCTTAATACCAGAATAAATTTAATAAATACCCAGACTCTTAAATTCAAACATCTAAATGTTCATCACATTAATGCCTGCCCCCGTCATCGAGCCCAATCCTCGCCGTTGGTCAGTGTAGTAAGGTGTATACGCTAGCCACTCGACCAACGAGGCAGTCAATAAAAATACGCAAGGGTGAAATTATGTAGAACATTGGTATATTATGTTTTTTTCTATAGTAGAGGTCGACGAACAAACATTCGACCCTTCTGACGACGGTAAGGGATAACCGTGGCCTATATTCACCAAAGATATTATAAATATAGAATGGGCAGTATCAACTGCATACCAAAAATCAAAAGGGTATAGACAACTAGTTTTATCTCAAAACATTTAAAACTAGCTGCTACCTGCGGCTTCGCCCGCGTTTTCACAGAAACCCGGTGTGCGATCGGGATTAAAAATAGCCTATATGTTAATCCAGGTCACAATCTATCTGTCTTCCAAATTTCAGACAAATCCGTTCAGCCATTCGAGCGTGAAAGAGTAACAAACATCCATACATCCATACTTACAAACTTTCGCATTTATAATATTAATAGGACTAAACATATATCAAATTTTTTGATATAACTGACTTATGCAATTGATTTTTAAAATTATTTAAAAACAAGATTTTTTCCAAAAACAAACCCTTTAGTTGGGTTAGTAAAAAAGTTGATTTTTCTTATATACCTGCCGTGGACACTTAGAAATGAAAACTTTGGATTTTTTTGTCATGACATTAACCATACCGTGCGAAATAGTGTAGTGAAAATATTTCACACCGTACTGCGACCAACGGTCTTAAAGTCCATCTTTACACGAAAAGAACTAAACTGCTTCAGTTTTTCTTTGATAGTTAGCAAATTGGAATAAGGGTTCTTTATAAAAAAAATATCTTCGCGCCCATATCCCCGAACAAGTAGGCAGAGGCACAACCAGGGCACCAATTACTACTTGAAGGCACATTGCTGACCATCGAATCCCGAGAACCCGGAAACCCAAAAAGTCAAGTCCGACGCCGGACTGCTAGACCACAAAGGCGATCCACACACATGCCACCACCACAGAGGTTCACTTTAAAAAAAAACAATGATCAACATTAAGGAATACCTTTGACAAGTCGTCCAGCCCAAAGCACGCTAAGCTGGTGATCCCCGGGACGTCGCGGTGTGTAGGAGGCGCGCCATAACCCTGAGGAGAGGCTGGTCAGCGTCACTGCCACCATATCTCCACCCGGACCCCGAAGAGATGCTTCGGGCGCACCCGGGCCAGCAGCACTACCGTCTGTACAAACAAACATACAATTAAATATTTGCGCGATTTTTCTCCTTAAGAAGTTTTTGGGCATTTGAACATGGACAAATCAAGCGGTAAAATTTGTCCATATTCTGTAACACGGATATTTTTTTTACTATCATTTTATAATTATTGAAAAAAAGCAACTATGGGCGAGTGTTATTTGACCATAAAACTGATTTTTTTTATGATATTAGAAGGTTACAAATCAGACGGATTTCCTGATGGTAATAAATGGTAGCATGAATAGATATGGTGGTGGAAACAATAGGGACAAGTTGCTGCAAAACTCTTACTACGTAGTTAGATGTCACGGTGTTACTGACGGTAAGCCTATGCTCGCCTTTTACATCAGATGGTCTATTCTATAAAGGAGCCCGGACTAACACATGGAAGACTCATGCTTTTAATCCTTACAATTTTTAACATCGATGATAATAATGACAACTGACAATTTGTATAATGAGTTTGAGAGTAGATCATAGGTTTTACTACATCGTGGAAATTACTTATTGGTATCACCGTCTTACATTTATTCTGTGTCTAGAGGAGTATATTTCTTACCATCAAAATACATATAATGGACAAGCTCGTTATATTTCTGTAGGTCTGTCTTCTAATAATGTGGCTAAGATTTAGATCTGGTGGTACTTTTGGTGGATACTAGTAATAAGAGGAAAGATTTTATTGTTTGTTTGTTTTTTGTATCGAATAGGCTCCGAAACCACTGAACCGATTTGAAAAAATCCTTTGCCATTAGAAGTCGTCGTTATCCCTGATGAATATGGGCTATATTTGTAACTTAAAATTAAATTAGAGATCCTTACTCAAACTTCGATAATGCAACCCAAGGTGTAAAAAAGTAAGATATAAAATGTCTTTCATCGCATGGGCACAATTACTGATAGAACAAAAAAATGTTCTACAATATTAAACAGCGTATCAATATCTACAAAAAACTCCCAAATACCCTATAATAGTTAATTATAGTGAAGGTATTATTCCTGTTTTGTTCATTTTAAAGGTTTAACCTTGCACGATAGAAATGCCGACCATATTCGGACCATGTTATCCATACTTTCATATTAATCCTTATATAAATAAATAATTTCATATTTAAGACTATTTTCATGTCTTGAAATTACTTTTTGAATTATTCAAACCAAATAATCTATTCAAAAGATATTACAAAATTAAAAACTGCATTCTAAAGAAAATACCTATTTATCTACACTTGAAAATTATCACACGCGAATGCTGTACGCGACAGCAGGCGACGACACCGCGTAAGTTTGTATCACACTAGCTAGTTTTGTATCTATACTTATAATACAAATAAAGATAAACGTAGGATACTTTTTACCGCGTTAAAATTCTTCAATCCTACGGGAAAACGGGTAATAGGATAATGAAGGTGGGGGAGAATAATCCTTTCGTACTGAGATAGGTGGTGTTGGATTGGATATAGATTTATATGGGTATTTCGATAGTTACTTGTATGATTTAAAAATACAATTGGACCTGGTAGATTGGGCTGCTGTCGGTATATCATCTACACTATAACGTTAAAGATGAAAGATTTGATCGTTTGTTTGTATTTAATAGGCTCCGAAACAACGGGACTGATTGAAAAAAAAAACATTTTACTATTATATTTCTAAGAAAAATTTGAATTTTGTCCACCCGTGCGAAGCCAGGACAGGCTGCTAGTGAACAACTAAGAATTTTGAATATGTCTCAGTGTGTGGCTACTATTTCGATCTGGTAGTACTTTTGGTGGGTCAACTAGTAAATAATAAAGTATTCTGAACATGGTTATTAAAGAGGTACATCACCGATGGTGAAGGCGGCGGGCTGGTGCGGCGCGGCGTGGGCCAGCCCGCGGCCGGCCAGCGCCACCCGGTCGGCGGCGCCGGCGGCGGCCACGAGCGCCCGCCGCGGGGCGCCCGCCACCAGCGCCCCGTTGTACGTCAGCTCCAGCTCCTGCTCTCCCCCCGCACTGCTCTCCCCCGCCGCCAGAGACACCACTGCTCTTCCTGACACCGTCTCCACACCTGGGTCATTTCCAAACATGTCACTTTTCAATTTATCGAGAATTGAGAATATGATTATTGCTTTACACTTAGATGTGTCACCACTTTATCACAATGCCACATATAGACAAGGCAAACTTAAAACCCCCCTCGTTTTCCACCTGGGGTTATAATTAAAACCAAACCATTTCGAACACCGAAAATTAAATGCAACTTAATACAATATTTTCACGTATTGCAAAAACACACATGGAAGGTTCTACTCAATTCAGTACTTACTTAAGGGTAAGCGTCTTAGTTTAAAATATATCACTAATTTATGAGGCTATATTGAACATATTCCTAAGCATTCACAAAAAAAAAACAACTTACGTTGATGTCGGCCAGCAAGTAAGCACTCTAATGTTCCGGGACCCGCATTACTTGTGTCCAATATAAGTTTGGAAGGAGCTCGAACTCGCCCCGCGTTATCTGTACCCCATCCACCTACTGGAATTATGGCTGATGTGTCTATGACCTAAAAAAAAGTAAAATTTTTAAACCATAACCAATATTTAAATAATGTGTATTTAAATTGCCTGACGAAATAATTCAGAGTCTTCTTCCCTGTTAAAGTTTTAAAAAAATGTGTGATAAGACAGCGAAAAAGCACATGGCTCTCTAGACTTAACCGTAACCTATAGACACCATAGGTGCGACGCTGTCCTTTGGCTGAAGTGGTGGACCAATTATTGTGCAAGTTTACCTCCTACACGGATAACAGACTTTAATTATAGCGACAGGAATAGGTAAGACGGTGGATGCCTATCCGAACGAATTGCATCACGCTCTGCTACCAATGGTCTTGTTAGCGATTACCTATTAACCTTAGCTCGCTTTTTTGAGCTGCCTGGGAGTAAGCCAGATAGTCTATTATATAAAGGAGATCCGGGCTAACATGGGGGATCGGGGGATTTATGGTTTAATAGTCAAGACAGACATTGCTCCGTGTTGCCTGCAGTTTATAAAAGGCGAGTAAAAGTTAAATAGGTCACTACTAACAAAACCACAGGCGATAGAGTGACATGTAGCAACTAGTCTGGGCCAGGTATCCACTGCCTTACCTATTCCTACCGATGTAATGACAGTGTCATGTTACAGTCCAGAGAGTAACGTAGAAGGTAGACTTG
>NJDC01004697.1:74619-87535 GCA_002245475.1 Calephelis virginiensis
GGGGATTTATGGTTTAATAGTCAAGACAGACATTGCTCCGTGTTGCCTGCAGTTTATAAAAGGCGAGTAAAAGTTAAATAGGTCACTACTAACAAAACCACAGGCGATAGTGTGACATGTAGCAACTAGTCTGGGCCAGGTATCCACTGCCTTACCTATTCCTACCGATGTAATGACAGTGTCATGTTACAGTCCAGAGAGTAACGTAGAAGGTAGACTTGTTCAATGATTGGCCTAACACCTCAGCCACAAGACGCTGACACAAGTGCAACATCTATTGTGTGTATAGGCCACTCTTACCCTCAAGAGAGTCGTGTGTTTGTTCTCTATCTTATCATAAAAAATAACTTGACCTCAGTAAAACGAAAAACCGACCCCTATTATATTACTACATTATCGAGATACGCAAAAAGTGACGAATTATTAAATATAACTCGAAAACTTCATTAAATCTATATGGAAACAGATCTTGTAAAAATGTGCATTTCCAAAAAACGAACCATCAAAATCCAATATGTTATTTGCCAAGTAATCGCGTAACAAACCTACGCATTTGACACATATTTGCTTTGCTCTTTGTCAGTTGTGTGTTATCCGAGTCCTGATCATGAGTTTACGGCTTGTCAAGTTGACTATACTTGCTACCGTCTCTGTAAATTATTTGTATGAAAATTTCGAACAGCGCCTCTATTGGTTACTAAGAGAATCACATTTTTAGACTAAAAGTGTCATAAATTTCCATTGACCTCCAAGTATATGAACATGAAATACCTACGAAAAAAACCTGCCGTTGGCTACTAAATATGGCTGCCATTTTGACATTATAAGGCCGGCCAGAGAAGCGTATCGATATCGATACAATATGTTCTATTAGTGACGATTGATAGTCAATTTTAGGTAAATATTTAAGAATTATTATTTACCTATCGAATGAAATAGCAACTATCAACTTACTTACTTATTACTTACTAAGTGCTACTCAATTGGTTTATATATATAGGGAAATGTAATTAAACGAAAGAAAGAATATTTATTTACTTTTCACGAGCCAATTTTTTTTTACATTGTGGCGTGCAAATGTTTTTATTCGTTATATAAGTTAACTCTTTATATTTATGACAAGATTCATTATCATTACAGAAAAAGATCAGATTACTTCCAATCACATTCTTCACTTTAAAGTGAGCACTTGAAATAATTCTTATTACGCTAGACTGTGATTGATATTTTAAGTGGTAATGGTGTACATTCTTGTCTTGTCCAATTTTTTTTTTCTAGAAACGTACAATAAAATACCGACAATCGTAATAACACATCACTATAATATTGAACACTAAATATGGCTTTCTTGCAAGCATGAGAGTCATTTTAAATCGACGCCGAAATAAGCATATACAAAAAAGTTGTTATCTCTTTCGGCGTACATAATACGAGGGTGGATCCAAAAGTTCTAAGCCCGACCAAGAAAATGAAAGAAAAGTGGGTCTAAATTTATTTTTATTTTTCGACGTAGTCTCCATCTAGCTCAACGCACTTCTTCCACCTGACCTGCAACTTGTTTATCCCCTCGAAAAAAAAGATTCCGGAAGGTCGGCGAAATAGTCGTTTACTGCGACTATCACCTCATCTTTGGTCGAAAATTTCGAGCAACCCAAGTGTTTTTTTACATTTGGAAATAAATGATAATCCGAGGGGGCTAAATCCGGCGAATAAGGTGGGTGGGGCAGCAATTCGTAGCCACAATCCTGGATTACAGACATTGTTTCAACCGAAGTGTGAACATTGTCTTGATGAAACAAAACTTTCTTACGCAACATTCCCGGCCTTTTTTCTTTTATTTCTTCCCGGAGTCTTCGTAAAAGGTTACAATAATAACTAGAATTTATAGTTTGACCTTTCGGTAAATAATCTACAAAAATAATGCCTTTCGCATCCCAAAAAACAGAAGTTAGTCGACAGTCGAGTTAGACGACCTTAGCCTTTTTCGGTGTAGGAAAGTCTGATCTTTTCCACTGTTTGGATTGTTGCTTTGATTCAGGAGTATGGTAGTGAACCCAGCAATCATCCATGGTAACAAATCTAGACAAAAAGTCCTCGGGATCAGTCTCAAAAAGTTCCAAACAGTCTCGCGAAATTGTGTATCGAACTCGTTTTTGTTCAGCTGAAAGCAACCTCGGGACCCAGCGAGCAGAAACCTTATGGAACCCCAACTCTTCCGTTATTATGTGTTGCACCCGGTCCTAACTAATGTTTGTTATCTCAGCTATTTTACCAATGGTCAAACGTCGGTCACCCAGTACGAGATCACAAATTTTATCGATGTTTTCTTTCGTGGTAGAGGATGTAGGCCTTCCACTCCTAGGATCATCTTTAATGCTCTCAGGACCGCGCTTAAACTCAGCTACCCACTTCTTGACACTGGAAAACGATAGAGCAGACTCCCCCAAAGTGCTCACCATATGTTGATGGATGTCTTTTGGTGATAGGCCTTTTTTATTGAGGTAGTTAATGACTGCACGGTGTTCAATTTTCTCCATTATTGAAAATTGCGTCAGATTGCTTCAAACAAATAATCACAGAAAATTTATATTGTGTAGTATCGAAATGAAACTGCGCACAATAAATCAATATGACACATACTAACAAATGACGGTAGATTTTAAAAAGATGTCATAGCTCCATGTAGGTTAGGCCACGAATTTTTGGATCCACCCTCGTATCAACATTTGTTAAAAAGAGACAAACAGATGTTTTTAAGTTATATGTCGATTCCAATGGTATTTGTACAAACAAATTTGCTATAGAACATTTTTGCACTTCTTTATATATTCATATATTCCTATTTCTATATAAATTTAGGCACGTAACTTACCGAACGTAATCTATATCAACTCACGGTAAAGCCTCTGCAGAGGATATAAAAGTACATATGTTTGCATAGGTATAAAAGTACAAACTTATCACTTACTTTGACAGAAAACGGGCTTCCAGGTAGCGGTCCTGTGGAGGAGAATATTCTCACTTCGTAAAGTCCTACAGTGAGGGGAATGTACGCGCACAACCATTCACGAGGTGCTCCTGGTATCACTCTACACTCCAATAGTCCAGAGTCTGTGCTTTCTTCTTTACCATTATTCGTTAACCGTTCTACCTGCAAATTAAAAATTTTACGAGAAATTAATTACGAAACGCCCTAAAACTTCGATAACAATTCTCAAAAAACAATATCATTTGTGTGGTTTGAAGTGTATGTGAGACTAACTAAAATACATAAGCATTAAGAATAACGTGAATCATCGTTATTTGCTGGCCCATTAACCAATTAAAACACTCACCATCATCGTCAAATTAATTAAACGTATTGCTTTGACTGTAAACTTAATTATCTATTTAAGAGTGATTGATTTGATTGGTAAATGATCCAGTGGATATCGATGATTTACTGCATTCTGAACGTAAACGCATGCTATTGGTGAATCTATGAATAAAGATGTCTTAAGAATATGGGGTTCATACCTATAAAACCTATGAAATAGCTAAAAAACAAAAAAAAACATTTCTGCATTTTTGACTATGTCGTTTGGCGTAGTGATTGGATGACCTAGATTACGTCCGCGTTGCATCCTCTAGTTCGTGATTGTCATTCATATTTTTTGATCCACTGAGTCAGTTTTTCTAGCTTTTCTGTTCCAAACGCAAAACAAAAACGCACACAAATTGACCCTAATCATTACCTTTCCTTGGTTTTTTCATACAAATATTACTAATATGTTATAATAAACGCAGTAAAGGGTGGGGTGACCGTCGAGTTCATGCAGAGATGTACACACTGGTTTTACGACAACATGGACTCATGTCTGAGACTGAGACTCAAGGCTTTTTCAAATTTTATTTCTGATTAATTAGCAGTCATTATTATAATATAACAATTATTCTCAGCTAACATGTGTTTACATTACATCTCTGTCTAATTTTATATTTGTAAGTTCAATAGTTAACGAGGTATCGTGAATAATGATTTAAATATTTTTTTCGCTTATGTGTATCAGATGGTATGTAAAGAAATACAGAATATATTTGTACTTGTACGTAATTACTGCAAGTCGAACCTAAAATGCACAAGAAAATACTTCTCAGTTTTTAAAACAATTCTAGGCATTTAGATCAGCCCTATCTTGCACTAAAAAGGTCAATGACCGTTTTTCTCATTTCATTGGGAACAGATATTATAGATATAGACATATACATAGATTAGTATTTAAAATGTTGTGTATTTTGGTGTGCACCTGTACAGTGGGCTGCGCGTCGTCAACACAGTGTATGGTGAAGGCGGCCTCTTTCCCGACGTGAGCGTGTGCGAGCCCCGTGCCCAGACACCGCGCGGCGCTGCTGGCACGACCACTCAGCACGCCCAGGGATACTGGGCTGCCAGACACCGGTGAGCCTATCCGAACAACATTATATTAAACTTCCAAGCATGTTGATCAAGACCAAAAGTAGCAATCAAGACCAACATCGAGACGAAGGCTATCTTATGCTTGATCTAATCATTCACAATATTTTAGAGATGTCTTCTGAGCACTGAAATTTGGGAGTTTTGAAAGCAAAAAAGAGAGCCGCGTCAAAACCTAATATACTAAATAAGAGCTAAACTACCTCCATAAGTGATGTATATCCGGTAGTGGTTGGGCACGGCCGGCCGCAGCCGCACGCGGTGCGTGTGTCCGTCCTCGCGGATGTCCACGGGGACCTTCACTCGCTTCTCTCCGAGAGACTCGCACGTCACTTCCAACTCGCCCACACCGGCTTCTTTTGTGTCCACTGAAAATACATATTGTTAAGACATTAATATTGAATAAGACACTTTCAATAGGATATAATGACGACCCATTATTAGTTAAAGGCAACTACGTTCATTAAAATAGTACATTAGGTTCCTGAGGTGTTATTTATTATGATGTAATTAATTCCTCATCTTCAATTTAGTAGTGGGAAAACAATGAAAATTAAAGTTATGCTATCAGAATCCAAGTTTCTCATCCCGCTTTGAAAAACAAAGCATAACATCAGAAGTGGGATAATTTTTTGAATGATAAAGATATTTCTAGATAACGAGACAAATTGAGTACTAACATATCTGCGGGAAAATTATTTCTTATCAAACAAACAGAAAATTCATGTCAAAAATGCTTTGTATAGAGATCACACACGTTATAACTAAAAACTGAAGAGCAAAAATAATACAGTTATCAGGATAGATTACATCCTTTCAAGTTAAGCATATTTAGTACTATGAAATTACTAGCGTGGAGTCTATATCGTAGAAGTTTTAATTATTAAAAACTGTGCTTATATACTACGTGATTACCAATTTGTTATGACTAAATATGTCTTGATATTTCTCTCATTTAGTTGAAAGGTCATAACAATGACTAAAATAATCTAGACGAGCAGAATTGGTACCAATAAACTGTATTGTAATACAAAAACCCTGTGTTCCCCTCGTTAGTATGGGTCCTCTGTGTAGAATGGACCATCTGACTTTCTCTTACCATCAAAATTTTAGCCTTGTTGTCTCTTACCATCCAGAGAACCGTGTTGTCCGTTGTCTAGTGCATTGAAAAGTAAACTTACCTGTGAAACTGATTGGCGTGGGAGCAACAATGTTTCCCGTTGGCAGACCAGACAGCACAACCTTGTTGGGATCGTACGATTCGCATGTGAACGGACTGCCGGTGACTGGTTTTGATAGGTGAAGTACTTCTACAACAACAAATAGTACTTTTTAGTAATAAGAACTAATAAGCATTTTAAAATTAGCTAATAAACCAGTAGATCTGCTTATACAAGGCCATTTAATTAAATTGTAAAATAAGCCTTTATTTTGCTAATTCCGCGTAAGTAGTGTAACTGTTGTGGCAAATAATCCTCCAAACGACACAGAATGTGACAAGCCTAACTGACGTACCCAACTCCGCGACCAGAACATGAATATAGGAAGAGATCGGGAAACTATATAAATTGTCACGTTCTTAACATGTGACAACCCTAAATAAAGTTCCCACCTCCTACCTCCGCGACCAGATCACAAATAGAGTCCGAACACGGGAAACAAAACCACTTGTCACGTCCTTCGCCAACTTTGTCGAAGCACTCACCACAGAGAACACCAAATCGCACTCGACGTACGTTTCGCCTCTACACAGAGGCATCCTCAGGAATTCGACCGTACCGTACAAACGACGACACACGAGTAGTTCGCCGCCGCCTCGATTGCGCCATATATAGACCAAACCCCCCACTATCAATTATTCGTAACCGCTTCACGAATCGATTCTGGAATTCTGTTCGACTCGATTGCTGCTAAAAATTCGTAATAATGGGGAGTTCGATATATTTATTTGTTCATTCAACAATGTTCTGGACACATTATTGTGTTTTATGATTTCTAATTGTTCTAAAACATTTAGCCTTATTCCTTTTTCACAAGTATGAATTATTTCGAAGGAGTGATCACTAGCCAAATTGTGACCAGCTTCCAAAAGATGTTTTGAAAAATGGGATTTATCGAAATGTTTATTTCTAAACGCCGCTATATGTTCTAAATGAAGCCAGACAGGTTTGCCAGGATCGTGAGGTCTGGCTCTCGATACTTTCTCCCTATTTCGTAAGGGATTTGGCATGAAGATATGTATGTATGTATGTTTATCACTTTACCTATGGTGCTCTGTCCAACTTCTGTTATGGTGTATTCTGCTTGTAATAGTCCAGATTTAGTTTGGTAGCACCTGACGGGTAGTGCTCGCGATCCTGGCCCAGACACCACTACGTCAAATTCTCTCGCCGGCCGTCCTAAGGTGTCGATGCTAAAAGAAGCAACTTTGCCAACTTGAGCTTGGTACAGTCCTAAACCGCTAGCTGAAACCTGCAAATAATTTTATTTAAAATTCAGAACATATTATGGTTCCTTGCATATGTCGTATACAAGTTATGCTTGAGATTTAGATAAATGTTTTTTAAAATAATAAATTTACCTCGTTTTAGGAAAAAATACATTAAAAACTAGTACTAGTTAGTTCACAAGTTGAAGGTACTTTTTTGTGGTTAGTGATGGAAAAGAAAGATGCAAAAGTCATCCGAAATGATGAACTGAACTATAAACTGCTGCTACTACACAATATATTGTAAATATTTATTCAGAAGTTTTGACGTGAAAAGTGAAAAAAAAGAAAGAAGAAATTGAAAATAAATAGAACAAATGACAAAAACTTTAGCAGCTATCATTTTCAATTTTGTATCCTTAAATATTAAAGTTTCATTGTTTTGAAAAAAATATTTCATGTATATATTAGCTCTATCACTGTTTTATTATACTCAGAGATGAAAAATAAAATGAGTTACTACTGTTTTGAAGACCTAGGGGCTTTAGTTAAGTATCTGTTGTTTTATAGTTTACGCTAAAACAATCCGGGTATTTAATTGGTTTCAACGAATTGTTCAACAACCGAACGAGTACACTTAAATCAATAAGTGACGACGTCACGCATTTAAGCTGCCACAGAGTCGTTTCGCGTATGTGTTGGGGAAAGTCTAGTGACATTGCTACCTCCTCCCCGTGATGCGGCGGCAGCACGTCCACGGAGTGGGGCTCGGCGACGGGCACGCCGCTCCAGAGCAGCGCGAGGCGGTGCGGCGCGGCGCGAGCCGGGTGCCACACCAGGTCGGCGCGCGCCCCGCCCCGCCGCCGCACCGAGTGCGCCGCCGCCGCGCCGCCGCACCGCACGCGCGCGCCCAGCCGCCCCGCGCCCGCGCCCGCTGTGCTCACTGGGGACATTTCTTTCATGTTCAACACTTGTTGAGCCAACCGATTTAAAGGTTGTTTTTACTTAAATAGGTCGTGACTCCGAGGTGATCCTATATAAGTTTTATAATGACCCGACTCATCAATGATGACGCTGTCAAGATAAGTAAAAAAATGTGTACACTATTAATTAAGTATAACAAAACAAACAAAAAAACTAGTAAGTTGGTAAAATTTATGTGGGACCATTTTGGAAACATTTTCGAAAAAAACAACTATGAAATCTCAACGTCATACCTATTGAAATAGACGAGAGTCGGTCTTTGCAGTTTTACTATGTACTAATTATGTATCAAATAAGTAAATTAAAAAAAAAAAAACATTAGCATTGAACCATATTATTTAGTGATTGTATATATTTTTTGTTTGTGTTTTTTTTATATTGGGATATTCAGAACCTTTTTTAAACTTTAAACCGTATATTTGGATAAAAATTAGTAAATTCCAAATTATACATTTTTCCCTTAGGGTGACATAATATAATACTGAAAAGATTAACTGACCAGTAACAATAGCCGGTCTGTGTGCCACAGCATCGCCTATAGACAGTACTTTAACAGCTGTAGCATCAATAGCCTCAACTTCAGCAACCGGACCCTTGGAACTGCGGACGATGTACCGACCGACACGAGCGGCCGGGAAAGTTAGTAGACCCGTATCTTCAAGGTGCGATTCCGATATTCGAGCTCCAGTTGGAGATATAACTTCTACGTCGGAGAGATTTTCGTCCAGTTCCACCGTTGCTACACTACCTGCAATTGTAATTTATAGTTGAAATTAATACGAATGTTTTTTAACGAAATACTGATTTTGGTTATTTCAAATGATTCGTGAACTATAGTTATTCTTAAATAATGAGAAAAAAATCATTAATTTTTTTTTTACAGAGAAATGTTATAAATGCGTAATTTTGTAGACATGTTTAGATTTTTCGCTGTATGTTCAATAATATCAAATCAATCAAGCGTCAATGATTGACGACATTTGGTCCGCGGGTAGTTTAAGATAGGAAGAATGAAGAAGAAGAGGTATGACTATTTGTCTATATGACTAAAGTGATTGCTGTGTCATGGTCGGAAATTAGTTTTACAGCACATGTATACTGCTGAAAAATGAATAAATCTCCCTTTTTAACTATTGCCTTAAAAAAAACGAAGCAAAATCGTAAAAATATCGGGTGATCAGGAGAGAGGTTAAGAAAATATGTGGGGGCAAGACAAAAAAATAAGGTGCGAAATAGCGGACGAAACAAAAGTGTAATACATGAGGCCTTCGTCTGGCGAAATACTAAACATTGATCTCGTATATTTTCAACTACTGAGTGAGTTTGCGACCCACATTTAAAATCAAACGCAATTAATAGATTGAGGAGGAGGCTAACAAGCAATCGGTTTACTTGATTGTAAGCGATCACTGTCACCCACGAACAACTACAATACCAGGTTCCTTACAGACTTATAGAAATGATTAAGTTATTTTTTCGAAATTTATCAAAGTGAATTGTCGCCTCTGTGGTCTAGCGGTTCAGGTGTTCGACTTGACTGCTTGAGGTCCCGGGTTCGAATTCCTGGTCGGGCAACAAAAATTTGGTTTTTCCAATTTTCTAAAAAAAATATTGCCCGGGATTGGATAAGCGCCCGGCGATAGGCTTGCCACCTATCACATTGTGAGACTTAGTGTCTTCGGCTAGTCGTAGGTGCTCTGGTTGTGCCTCTGCCTACTTCTTCGGGGATATGGGCGCGAAGATACTACTATTACTACTACTATCAAAGTCATGAATCACAAACTGCAGGAGGAACTTACCTATTTGCACGTATGTGTGTGGCTCGCTGACCCGACATACGAACGGGCTGCCGGGCACGGGCTGTTCGTTAAACGTGACGGACACGCGGTGCGGCTCGCGGGACACCGGCACAAACGTCACGTCGTACAGGCCACGTGCTACTGCTACCACCTGTTATGGTAATCATTTAGGGTAACGATTGAATGATGGTAAGTTATCATCGATAGTCTCGTTTGATGGGGTCAGCGTATCAGCCTAACGCTACCGACAACCAACAGATGCACTGTTTTTCTGTCATTTACTAAAAAGCAGGAGAAGTGAACACATAGATGCTGATTATTGAATAAAAATCAAATCTTGTATTGAGCTTGTTTTAGACTAGATGCGTTAGCAGTGAGAACAATAAAGTTTCCCTTTCCGAAGTTCGGGATCAATTTCATAAGCTTTTGCATTAAAACGAACACCTTTGTTACGTGACTAAAACAGGTATGGGAAGCAATGTTATACGTCATTAAAGGTTGGTTCCTATACCTAATTAGCGAACCGTAATCCGTTAGTATATTGACTCGTAGTTTGCCTAAAATGTAACGAATCGTTGCTCAAAGTTACACAAAACGTTTCGAGTTAACAGTCGATATCGAACGACCGTCGTTAAATGCTAGCATTCGTTCAAAAAGTTACCATTCGTAGGCGAAACGACTCGTGGTGACAGGTGTATTTATTAAACTTATTCTGGTATGTAAGTTTTTCTATGTATTAGTATCGTTGATAACCATAACACAAGCTGAGTAAGCTTTGCTCACTTTGAAGTTATATTCAATTTGTGTTATTTATAACTATCTAAATCAATGATTACCTCAGCTTTAACAGTAGTGGAAGGTGTGGAGACTACAAGCTCAAGCGTTCCTTCTCCTGCGCCAGCCGCGTCCACACTGAACGTCACTGGCTTGCCTACTTCCACACCACGCTCTTCTTCACCGCTCTCGTCCAGGTTCAACCCTTCCAAGGTACCTTCTAGCTCTGAAAAATAGAAAAGATCTTGGATACACAGTCCACTTGGTGTACTGTTAATACTGTGTTAAATCTATAGAGAATAGAAATATGGAGGGTTACTATAAGCCCTTAAAACAGTCTTACTTCAATAATTACTAATTTTCATCGGAGAAAGACAACCTTATGACGTATACCATAAACTTGCTTATAAATAAAGGCATCCATTTAGCAAGACGGAAATAATACTGCTATAAGCGTTAATGGTAGGGTCCGTGATCAAGCAGACAGCTTCACTGATAGAACATCTTCAAAACCATATCTCTCTGCCATTCTTATCCTTCAGTGTATTTGATTTCAAGTAATATTTTTATAGGATTTTATTTTACTAGTAATATTTGCAAGCATGCGTAGTCAAATCTTTCAGTTTTAGTTAGATATGCGATTATGACTATAGAAATTGCTAAAATACTCAACACCATCCTATTATGTGTGATTTAATTAAAATAAATAAATTAGATAGAGTAACTAGTTCACAGTTGGGCATAACCCTTAAAACCTTTTCGTGAGACTATAATGGACATTATAAGACCACACTGGATATTACATTACTATATGTTGCTCCTTACCTCCAGGGCCAAGTCCCGTAACGCGTACTCGACGGACGTCATACACATTGCAGAGGAAAGGTGAGCCGGGTACATGGCGACCAGCACATTGTACTGATACACTATGCCGCCCCACCGCCTCGGGGGTATACGTTGCAGTATACCGTCCATCTCCTGTGCTTGACACTCTAGATCGCACAGTACTACCACCTGGACCGCTTACGTAGATAGATGGCTCGCCAGCTATAACAGAAAATGTATAATCATGGTTTGAATTCATAAATTCGCTAGACAATAAAACTTATAAGTAGTCTATTTCGCTATATCAAAGATGATAAATCAGCTAAATGAGAGAATCGAAAAACTAGTAGTGAATGAGTTAGCAGAATATATATGAAGTAATTCCAATTCGAATCCTAGAGAAAGAGCCATGCAGTTAAAATTCATACTAAGTTTGAAGACGCAGTAATATTTATAACCCGCGAAAATAAATCGTGGCCAGGGAAATAAATAATCGCTTAAAACTAAAATTATTTCAATAGTACCACCTGTCGTAGGAGAAAGACAAATGTCATAAAATTTCTTTAGAATGCCTCTTTCTTGGAATTTGTTTACATAAGGGCTACTATTGTTAAATTTATCATTTATTTAATAAATTACGTAAAAAAGTAATCGACATTTGTAAAACATAATAACGTTTTACGTTCCTAATATTTTAGCGAATGAAAACAACAAACGATATTTAAAACCTTACAATCACAATAGATTGCGCAGAAAACGTACTAAATAGAAAAGAAATATGCAACAATACTATAAATGTATAACAAAAGATACACACATTTTGAGAGATCAACCTTGACTTTATTGGCCGTTGCTAACTTATATGCAATTTTGAACAACGTCAGATATGTCGCCATGGGTAGCTGTCGCACTAATACATCGCACTAATAACACATTTTGTGGAAATCAATAGACTAATTGAAATCTTATAACAATAGGCTTATATTACTAACGATCAGCATACTCGTATTACTGATAAAGTTGACATAGAAACAAACAATAATTGTTCTATTGCGCTCTAGTCTTAACAAACAATAAAAGTATACACAAACAATTTGAGGATGTATACATGGTTACACAAACGTTTGTATTCGTTTATTTTGACAATATGCAAATGTTGCTAAAAACTCAGATCTACCACTACATAGTATACCACAAAGTAGATTTCCGCTGTCTGTCCATATACAGTCGTGGTCAACTAATTAGGCACACTCTTTGGTTAAACCGAATTGTGAATTTATTTTTTATTTTCCAACGAGTCTAAACCATATTCCATATCTCTTACATGTAAGTATAATTAGTCATTTATGTGCCCGATTATACAAACAATAACAACTTCTTAAACATTAAAACTCTTTACAGTATAGCTGATAGATTATCGTAATGCTATTTGTTCAAATAATGCTGGCTGGCCATTTAATTAGGGACACTGAGATATTGCATTCTATTTTCAAAATTTGAATCTCAATTTAAATGTGCCCAGAACAAAAAGATCGAGAAAAATAACTCCGCAAGAAGATAGAATGATAACCAGGTTAGCTAAGAAAGATCCGTTTCTAGGCTCTATTATAATTAAACACGAAGTGTTTGGGACAGACGAAAGAGCTAGTGTCT
>NJDC01004697.1:87801-109270 GCA_002245475.1 Calephelis virginiensis
GTTCAACCTTTGATATTAAATACTTTTTTCTATTTATTTATTCTTTTATTTACAGCCATTTAAAGCATAATAATCGGAACAAATTATGCAAATAATAGTTACTGAGAAATGAATAGGGTTTTATATTTGTGTGTACATAACCAGTTATTGTTGTTCTTCACTATCTTGCATGTCCCTAATTAGTTGACCACGACTGTATATGCTTAGATCTTTAAAACTACGCAACGGATTTTGATGCGATTTTTTAAATAGACAGAGTGAATCAAGAGGGAGGTTTATACGTATAACAATATATAAGTTTGTTTACCCGTGCGAAGCTGGGACGGGCTAAAAGTAACATCATACAGAGCGTCTCTGCTATGTATCATGTTACTTAATGTTAGTGAACTCAGTAGGTATACTCGTTGATAGGTAGGTCGACTATTTCGCACGGAGACGTATTACGGTATTGGCATTATGCAAAAATTGTGACCGTTAATGGATGAGTTTCATTAAAACTATATATTGTAAGCATAACCACTACGGGAACCAATCCGTGCAAAGATTAAAATGTATACAAACCATCTATCACACTTTAATATCAATAAAAAACAGACTCCGATTCAATTATAATTCTTATAGATTAAAAAATTCGTCCCATAATTTGAATCGTCAGTAGCTGAAATGGTTAAAGCATTCGTGAGCTTGAGACGAAAGAGTACAAGTTGAAATACTATGTGAGGCGATTTCTTTTTCTCTTTTGAAATTCGCAGTATGTGTGTTGAGTCATCTAATTGCAAATTAAATTGAGAATTTCTCTGGGATGTCATCATCAGAGTTTGTAACAGAGGGACAACTTTAGAAGATTATTTTTTTTAATAAAAATGTTTTTTAAAATCAGTTTAGAATTGCTGGAAAAGTCGCTTAACATATTTAAAATAAAATTAGGAGTTGGACATATCAAACATATTTCAAAGTCTCAATAAGTTGAACGTAAAGTAGGACAAATTTTGATATACAATGGAGATAAGTTTTGCCTCCCTGCCTACTCTGCAATGGACTTGGCGTAGACTTACAGTGGAAGCCAGTAAGGTGTATTTCGGCGGGGTCGGCCCGGGGTGCGGAGGTAAGTCCCGGGCCCGAGGCGCGCGCGTCCGCCGCGGCTGCGGGCGCGGCCACCGCGCACGAGAACGGCGAGCCCGGCACCGCGTGCCCGTTGAAGCGGACCGACAGAGTGTGCGTCGCCGCTTCCGTAGGTTTGAAGTTCACCTGTATAAACAATTAAGCCAAATTAAGGAGAAAACTATGGCGGTGTAAAAGCAAGACTTTTTTTTTAATTAAAAATTTTGTCTTTTCATTACTAACGATTACTTTTTTTTGTTTAAATATGAACGAATGAAATGAACAACAAAAAAATCTGATATTTTGCATTTTCAATTTTCTAATAAAAAAAATGACGTTGCCCGGCGTAGGCGATAGGCTTGCCACCTCGCACATTGTAGGTCTTAGATACTGGTAAAAACGGGATGACCGATACGTTAAAACTGCCTTCTTGAGTTAGAGATCAATAAATCAATCAATTTATAGCTAATACCTTAAATCTTGCGTTGCCCTCACTTTGGACATAATTTGGCACATTTCTTCCATTAACTGCTACTATTATTTCTAAATTACCCGCACCTGAAACATAAAATTAACCTCAAAACTTTGGATCACGATATTAACTTTTTATTAAGGGTAAATTTTGTTCTTACACAATTAGAGCGAAAGCTGAAGAAAGAAATTAAAATAAATTACCAGCGTGGGAAGCGTTGATTGTGAAGGACACAGGTCGCCCAACTACCCCCGGTTGGATGTCCGTTACTGATACTCTTGATGCACTATACGCTTTTACCAAAAACGGACTTCCTTCAACATGCCCACCCATAGCTCCAGCTCGAACCTAAAATGGTAAAAAATGCCAGAACTAGTACCATAAAATATATAAATTGGCAGAATTATCATCAATCTACAATAAAGTTTATTTTTCTCTATTAATATTAAACAACCAGTACGTTTTATATAAATAAACATTAATATATATAATTTATTTATAACATATATACTTACATACATACATACATATCTTCACGCCAAGTCCCTTACGGGGTAGGGTAGGGTAGGGTAGCGATATAAATTGCAAAAATTTATTACCAATCTACAATAAAGGTTAGTTTTCTAAAATAATATTATGTTGCTATAGAGTTTGCAGCGTGGACCTAGACACAACCAGATTGCAAGAGATGATCAATGAATTAACACTACATTGTGTACAAATATAAGTACCTCAACACAAGTAACTAATTGGATTAAAACACTAAGTACAGATACAAGAGACTGAGAGACATGAAGAGTTTGAAACGTGTTGTAGGAGAAAGATAGAAGGCATTAACAAGACGATTATGATTTCACGTAAAAAGGTGCCGGAAAGAATAAAGTAGTAACTAATATCTAATGACCGCTTTTGATATTTTCTATCGTGGGCGCTTGGTAAAACTTCCAAATATTCACATTTTTAAATGAAGAAACACTTGTACTGTTTTACGTATCACTAGTAATTTATTATTTTATAAATAGCCTACCGGTTTCGCTTATGACAGCATCATCAGCGCTAGAACTTAAACTAATCTAGAACTCTAGTCACATAAACTATAAGTGTGCCAAATTTGATGCTCCTGCGTCATCGCAATTTTCGTAAAAAGGAGTACTATCAGTACCCTTTTTGTTGTAAAGTGTAGTTTTGATAAATGTCAATGAACACATTCATATTTATTTGTTCAAGGATTTTGAAACTTAAATTTCTTCAACAAAAGTTAACAAATAACATTCCTATGTTTTATAATTATCCTTATCAACATTCTATATCTAGATTTAATATGACCTAATATACAATACAATTATATTTTAAAAGTCGATGCTAAGTTTACATTTTTTCCTAGATAGAGCAGCAACCTAAAAAGATAGCTGAAGATTTTTTTTATTTTACTTATCTAAATAAGCACTCATTATTGTTGTCCATACAAAATATATCGTGCATTTCCACGTTATGTTATGGTTTAGTATGTTTATTAATAGAATATCAATTTAGAGACATGATATTAACAGCATAGTATGATACTAATATAATTGCATGCAAATTTATTAATTAAAGAGTTAGCTGTTATATCAATCTATGATAAAAATAAGTTAAAACAAAAACGGTTAAAAATAGAGCAGGGATATGAAATCGAATGAAAAATATATTAATAAAATAATAATAAATTAAATACTAATATAGGAATGGTTCGTTTTAAGAATCACATGCTTAAAAGGAATTATTGATGAACACATAATTAGCATTAGAGAAAATGAGGTATGGATGAATAAACGGCAAAAAAGAAAAAACGGATGTTTCAAATGACATACGTAAAATAAATACATATAACTACTAAGAATACATGAGATAGGGTTATCTGTTAAAAAAAACCCACCCCAATTTAGGGTGAAAAGGGTAAGGGAATATACTATTGTTAGTTAGGCTCAGAATACATGAGCAAATAATAGGTATTGTACACACCTCTATACTGTGATCTCCTACATCAACAGGTACAAACGAGATAGTATATCGCTTACTGGCTTCATTTTCCCCAACAGTTTCTTCAGCTGACACCTAAATCAAGAGAGACGACCTATTTTTTAACTTCAAACGGTTAAGAAATCTTACTAAGGCTACTTATAATTTTTATTCGAAAATCAGGAATATACTATCGCTTTTTAACCACATTTTTCATGAAAAGTAAAAGTATAATGTAAATGATTCGTTTTTTTATATTTTTTCTTACTTTAATACCTATCGTATTTACAAAATAAGCAAGACTATGTGGGCTGTAAAATAAATTATTACAAACTCCACTCTGTTTAAAGTAAAATTTTGTTTAAATTACACACTGCATGCGTAGACTGGTCTTTAGTCCAGCAAACCCAGAGTCACAAGATTTTATTTGTGTGACTTGCTTTTGACTTGCTTTTCCTTCCGGTCTATTATCTGGCATAGTTCTACCTAGAGCCTGGGTCGGCTTTCCCAAATTTCAGTTTCACTTTGCTCCATTTTGAGCAACTATATTAATATTTTAAAGAGGTAATGTTTATAACAATTTTGTTTGTAGGTTATCTTCTAAAATACTGATTTGATCACGAAAATTCTTTTTGTTAAAAAAAAACTACACTATTAACGAATGATTTAGGTTTTACTGCTAGACGGTTGAACAAAAAAAAAAACCTTTGAAAAGTAGCATTATATCTAAATCAAATCTGTGACAAGCAGGCGGGAGGTGATGCTTTTGCCCAAAAAAATGGGTAATCGTCTAATTGTATGGTTATAAATGACGAATTTTTAGGAGGTCTGCGTCGTCTTTACGAGAACAATTTTCACTTGATCTTATCCAGGGCACTTTTAAATTCCTAACTTTTAAGACTCACCTCCAGACGTGTCTCTAAGTTGACTGTATTTCACTGTAAAAATATTATAGAACAAGGCCATATAGATGTCTATGCTACCAAGGACATCTCTACTGGGTACATTTTGAACATTGCTTACTTAGAATAAACTTAATGTGTAGACTATCACTTACCTGTACAGGGACGGGCCTCCTAGCTGGTCCCAGAACTTCAACATGGGGTGAGGTAGGCGAGTCGACGCTGAATGTGTAGGCGTCTCCCACTGACACCTTGTCCGGGGACTCCCCTGACCCCGCACCTATTACCCTTGCTGGCGCGGACACGTGGCACACGAACGGACTACCTGCAAAGCATTCTTGGCTAGATTGAGTTCCGTAAGATTTTTATATACTACTAGCCGATCCGGCGATCTTCGTATCGCTTGATATTAACTGTTAGCAACAGGGGGCTGATTATGTATCTCAGTTACCAACTAAAATAGAAAAGTGTACATCAAATCGCTCTCAAATGACGTGTTTTATATTTGCTATCTACAGTGACCAACAGAAATACAATAGAGATAGCAAACACATATGACGTCATTTGATGTACACTTTTGCAGTTTGAGTTGGCAACTGGGATACATAATCACCCCCCAGTGTGTATGGATTAAAGCACTGTTTTTCCCATTTTCTCTGCCTTTTTTCTGGTTTTTCTGTTCATAAGAACTGTCTCCTGAATTAACAGAGTTAGCGAAATTCGTATATCCTTTCAGGCATGATGCCTGGGCAATGTGTATCTCTGCCTCCCACGCAAGGGTTTTGGCATGAAGATATGTACGTAGGATTTAGTTACAATAGTAATATGTTACCAGGTACGTGGTCTCCGTTGAACTTGAGCTCGACGGTGTGCGGCCTGGGGTCCCGGGGCGTGAAGCTGATGGCGTAGGTGTGGACGCCCTGGGAGGCGGCCGCGGTGGGCACCCGGCCGCCGTTCACCGTCACCTCCAAGTTGCCCGGACCCGCCGCCATTGTTTCCACTATCAATTACGTCATATTGTTCATTTTTCTTTTTACTCCTACTAGCTGTTTCCCTCAGAGTTGCCCGCGTGGTTAATGCTTCTACAGGAACATTCTTTCCGGATAAGAACTATCGTATTTGGAAATCCAAGTTACTCTCTAAGTGTGTGCCAAATTTCATAAAAAACAGTTAAGCGGTTTTTGCATGATGGAGTAATAAATAAACTTTCGCATTTATAATATTAGCAGGATTTCATAAAATACAAGAGTATTATTATGTCCTATTTAAAAAAAAATATTTGTCCCTAATGCAGCTATAATAAATGCTATTTGATATAATGAGTATATTCAAATATACACATTGACAGCTTTATAACAGTGGGAAGTTTATATACGGTAGTTATCGATCAAGAAGCTATATTACAACTGAAGATTACACTCAACAAAGAACTGATATGGATATTCAAATTTAATTGACTCCTTCGTTTTAACTTTTTAGTTGACATCCCAAGACTCTCAGAAAGAGAAGATGGTAAATTAGAGAGAGTGATCATCACTAAAAAAAAAAGGGAATCAGCCCCTGGTCCTTGTTAGGAATGTTATCTCCAGTAACAATTAAGCTTCATATTATTGCTTCGAGTAGGCAGCAAAAATTATAAACTAACAGATAAAAACGTCACATTGCGTACACCAAGCTAATTTTATAATAAGTACTATTAGCATTTTATTTGGCAAGGAAAACGTTTCTGAATTAGTTACCTAAAAATGTGACCGGTTTTCCAACAGTCCCGTGTGCTACGTCTTTCACTCTAATTGCTGTGACATCATACACCTAGAAAAAAGGAAATTACATTATTCAGTTAAGGATATCTTTATCATTTCAAGGCTTAGCCTTTAACATCTCAAAACAACAAATAAGTAACCATATCTTTTTCTCAAATTCGGTTTCCGCACCACGATTTTTAATTTCTTCCTTATTTGGTATTTTAAAACGAACGACATACACTTGGTATGTCAAGAAAATAATTATCAAGTTATAAAATGCGTAGCAAAAATAAAAAATCAAGAAAAAAATTGAGGGCAAACATTTCATGCGTTATATTTTTTGGAAATATCTGGCTAAAGTATTTATGATTGTTGTTGCTCGAGGCCTAACATCCCGGCCTCAGGTTGGCAACGCACCAACACCACCTTTGGTGTCTCTAGGCAGCGTGAATTTCTTACCATCAGGTAATCCGTCTGTTTGTTTGCTTCCAATATCATAAAAAAAAATTTCTTATAATTACATTTTGCTCATTTTATAACTTCATTGTTATTAAACTTAAAAAGGGGAGGGTTGTCTCTTACCCCAAACAGTTTGTAAATCATGGGGCTAGATTCTATATTTTCCACATTTATCAACACAAGTAAAATAAACCAGTCGTGGGATAAAATACATTATTCAATTTAAGCCTAAGATCTGGGTGTAAGTCTAACAATAGTAAATACCAAAATAAATATAATAAACACAATTTCATTTATGTATTCACTTGCTACGCATGTATGCTACCACAATTTTAAAGAGCACTAAATTAACATTACCTTTAGGTGGAACGGGCTAGCAGGCATAGGTGTGGAGTCTACGAGCACCCCAAGTCGATGCTCGCCAACCGCGCGGGGCACGAACTCGGCGCGGAACACTCCCGCGCCTGCCGCGGACACGGCCGCCGGGATTGACGCTCCGTTCGGACCTACATCCCACTATGCCTCAGCTCACTGCTTCACCCTAACCCCTATATACCCATACTAGGTATATTGAAATCTCTTCATAATGAAATACTAACGCAAAACTTGTAAAATACTTCACTAACAATATAAAAATTTTATCTAGCCCCATATCGTATTTTTTTTTAATGTTTTATATTCAACATTAGATCCAAAACATCATTGTTAATTTTGCACTCAGATATTATTAATCAATTTAATGGATATGTTATTTTGTATCATATTTTTAAGTCTGTATTTTTATACTAATAAATATTTGTCTACCCCCAATCACAAATTATACCTGATAAGGAGGTATTTTCTTAAAAGAAATTTATTATTAAATTTATTAGAAATAAAACCCAAGCCAATTCTAAGAATGTACAGTTTTTGTCTAGTATTCAATATATCCCATAAGTCTCGTTGGATGTTAGGAGTTAGGGCGAAGCGGATGAACTTTGTAGAAATAATAACATTACGTTTTCATGAATATCCTGTTATAAATAATTGAATGAGCCGTTTACTATATACTTAATCTAAGTTAGTTAATTACATATTTATATGATCATTGTTATTATATTAGTGTCTCTAACTAATAATATACAAGCGTTAGAAGTGAGATTGATTAGTTCAGCAAAGCATAATTGTCCCTTCTACATTTTTTATCTAATTTTTTCAATCACAAATTAAGGGCTATCCTCTTTTAACATCCCCAGACTTTAAATTGGTTTTGTCACAAGAAACTTAATTTCTGTCATTTATAACGGCCTGCAAACAATCAAAAAAGATTTATAAAAAATCTTACAGAATTACCACAACCCTTATGATTAATTTAATGTAAACTATTTTGCTAACAAAATGGTGAATCGAAACTAATTAAATTTTTTTGTTTGCTACTAATGTAAAGGCTCAGCGAAAATAAAAAATACGTCAATGACATTTGTTATTTGCTATTGAGAATGTATATTGCTTAATGCAAAAAGTAACAAAATGTATAAGGATATCATTAAAATTTCAGTTACATGTTTTAATAAATGATTCTCATTTTTCAGTACATTATGAGATATTGAAAAATATTTTTTTTTAAATTATAATATAAATCATTTAATACATAGTACAATACCGATTTAATTTTTTTTATAATATTGTTATGTATTCAATATATACATTTTAGTTTTCAAAAAGAGACAAAAGTATTTTTATTGCATCCAACCTTGAAATTTTTTTACAATTTTTAAAAAGCAAAGGTCCTGAATGTGTATTGAGCTTAAGTTTAGTCTGGTATTTTTCAGACTGGGAAAAATATCACAATTAAAGTATTTGAAATGTGTTCCTTACCCTCGACATTGACTTCTATTTGATCAAGGGTGGCAGTGGGATGGTGAAGAGTGAGTGCTGCTGGTTGGTGAAGCGGTACTGGTCCTGGCAGGGTTACCCTGGCACCACTGATCCCACCCTCTGATACAATAATGACAAGAGGACAGCCAGGAACACGCATCTGAAATTATATCATTATTAAAGGACTAACTTATAATCTTCTTTGTGAATGAATTCTTCATTGTGAAAAATGAAATCAAAAATCAAAATTAAATAAAAAAAGAAAGTTTAATAATTTTTTTTTTGCAAAACATAATAACAGGAATATCATTTTATTTAAGTTCCTAATTTATGTAACTTAATAGAATAATCTTTAATATTATATTAAATTATATACCTTATTGAAAGAAACATTGACAATATGTTCACATGCTTCCGTCGGTGTGAATGATACTGTGAATCTGGCATTTCCCTGTAATATAAAGGTTATATCAGTTTATATTTAATAGCCAGGGTTTGAGCCCACAGGCAAGTGTTGAGCAACAAAAAAAGAAAATTTGTATTATATATCAAATAATGTTATGTGGAATTGGATATGTGTAGGGATGGCAATAGGTTTGAGACTTATTGCCTTCGACTCATGGGTTGGACTGACTGGTTGTGCACCTGGCTAACTCTTCACAATGTGAGCATGAAGACCTTTTTTTACATACACCTTTTTTGAACAATAATTCAATAACAATTGTATTACATTCATTCACACAGTTCTACATAAAATAACTGTACATATTCAATATCACAGTGATAATTATGTCCTGAATTATGGAGCATGATCTACATAAATTAAGTACAATTTGCTAATAGTGGATTATTGTCACATTTCATTTAATGCAACTAAACTTTATAGTGCTATGATTAATGTCACAAATATTTCTGTGTCTGTTGGCAAGGTGTAAAATTTGCATGTGATGTTAAGTTGACATTGACATAACTAAACAAGATCCTACACCCTAGCTATTATTGTCCACTTCTTTTCTTTAAAATTTATCATCTACTGGGCAACCTGGCAAACTTCCTATGCTTAACATTGATAAATACAGACAAACGGTGAAAAATAAATTGTTTATCCTACTTTCCTTGCAACTTTTCCAGTTTTTCTCCTGATATGAGACTTGTACTGTGCCTTGTATAACAAAAAAGAATTAGTAAAATTGGTCTCTCCGTTCATGTGTAACATGTTTTACTGTTGTAATATATGTCAAAGACATAGCTACCTATTGACAAGTCTGGCATGTAAGGTCATAATATATTTAATAGACCAAATAGAACTTATTGATTTTAATGTCTTAATAGATGATTACTTGGACTTTCAAATAATTCATTAACACCAAAATTATTAGGAATGTGATTAATATACTTTTTTTTCAATAGTTAAAAATGTTACCATAATGCTTGCTCACCTGTGGATGAACTTGTGTGGGTATGTTGAGACCCCGAGCTGCAACTGTAATTTCCAAGTTTCCTTCACCGGCTTGAGCTGCATCCACAGCCAATTGTACTGGTACACCAACTCTTGCATATGACCCCCCAGTTACACTCACTAGCTTGCTGTCATATGCTTTACAAACAAATGGTGTGCCCTGTAAATAATATGTAATAACAGTATAAAACAAAGTCACTTCCTCTGTCCCTATGTCTTTTGTATGCTTAAATCTTTAAAACTCGTTTTTTCAATAGATGGGGTGATTGAAGAGGAAGGCTAATATGTATATTTAATATCCGTGCAAAGCCAGGACGGGCCGCTAGACACTAGTATGTAATAACATGAGAAGAGGCAATCTTGTATTCCCTTTAAGCGTGTTATACAAAAGGATTGTGCAGTTCATGTAAAGTCTATTATCCCAGCTCATACTGTAGTTTATCAGTAGATGACTGACTGAAAGGAATATTCTATTTAGACCACACTGTTACAGAGATAAAAAAAGTGTGGACTGTGAACAAAATGGACCCAATCTAGGTTCTACATAACAAAACTAATTTTGAAATTTAGGTTAATTTATTTAGTATATCTGCTTCGTCAATTTTTCATCTGAAGACTATTTCCACATGACCAAACCTTGCTACAATATGTTTTCTCATTTTAACACCAACACATTTAATCTCCTTTTTCCAATTTAATATAAAATCTGCAATTAACAAACATGATTTTAAAATAGTTAAAAATAGCATGTACTCACAGGAACTGGTTGATTATTATAATGTGCAGTCAATGTATGCTGTCCAACTTGCTTAGGTGTGAAACTGGCTATTAATCCCGTGATTGCCTCTCCCGTCAGTCTGACTGGAACATCGCCCCTAGGTCCTCGCACGGTCACTGTCAGTTCACCACCTCCAGAACCTTCCACGCGCACAGAGCATGAAGCCACTTCACCAACTGGTATTAATTCTGTAAATATTTAAGTGCCTACCTGTTAATATTCATATCTACTACATATCATAGTAAAAATAGCATCAGGAAGAATAAACCAATTGTTAATTTCTCAGGGATTTTAGAGGGGTTATGGGAGGTAGAAGTTCTACGTCAAGTGGTGATATATATTTGTAAATAAAATAATAATTAACATAATATCGCACTATTTAAAATTATGCGCCAATTGTTCACTTGTTTCACATCAAATGTCATTCACAGATATCATTTTAGTAATTGCCAGTAGGTGGACATTATGGAACATTAATAAACTTTATTGCAATGTGCACTCCATTTTAAACTTTATTGCCAGTGCACTAAGATATAATTAATTGAATGTAAATTTTAAATTTGTTTCAACCGGGTCATAAATACCAACCTGACGGCAACCTTTTTTGTGTCGTTCGGTTAGCATTATCTTTTATGAGACAACTGACAACTACCCACTGTTAAAACAGAAATTCTTTCATATTTGTTGTTGAGAAACACGTTGTTGAGAATTTGTTTTAAACATTTTACTTCTTTAATCTGCATTTTCAAATTAGTGTTCAGTTATTAATTTTACTGTTTTTAGATTTTCAGTAAGTCATTGAACGTTTTAACGTCAATAACTTAGTGTATTTTTAGTGTTATTGTGTTTAGACCTTGTGTCCAATAAAACATATTCATACTTGTTCTGTTTAGTTTTAAAAAGATTAAGATTTACGTGTATATATTAAAAAAGCCTATGCTATGCTTCCATACATTTTGCAAAATGAATGTCAATGTAATGTAATGGATGTGAACATCTGCTTAAATATTCCAAATATTGTTTGTTTTAAAGATGAAGTATGTAATGGTGTCTTTATTATATTTACACAAATAACAAAACTAATGAAACTGAGAAATATAATTAAAGTTATATGTTACTAATCGTTCAAACCTGATCCTACAAATCTGTGCCTCGTCGATAAACGATAAAAGTTGTAAGGTTTACATATTTTTAACCAAAGAAACACTTGTACTCTTTTACGTATCACTTATAATATATTACTTTGCATCATCAGGGCTAGTACTAGTACTACTACAAGTAGTTTAAGTTTTAGCCCTGATGATGCTTTATAAGCGAGACCGGTAGGCTATTTACAAAGTAATATATTATAAGTGATACGTAATTCAGTACAAGTGTTTCTTTGGTTAAAAAATATGAATATTTGGAACTTTTATCAAGAGCCGACGATGGAAAATATCAGATATTGTAGGTTTACGTCGTAAAATTTGGGTGTGCGTGTATCTGTATCTTAAGGTACTTGGTTCAGTAGTACTCGTGAAATTTACTATGATAAAGTTTTGGAATCATGACAAATAACATTCTGCAGAAAAGAATAAAATTCTGGTGTTTATTATTAAACACATAATCAAAAAATCGACTTTCATTTATTATCTTTATTTAGTCATGCTTGTACCAGTAAATCTGGTCGTAATAATATAATATTTCGAAAGCAGAAATCAAATAATACCGAGCTGTGGCCTGTGGGGGCTATTTTTATCGAAAAAATAGCATATCACTAACGTTTGTCGTAAATAATTATCGATTTGTCTCATCGCTATCCAATGTCAAACAGCTTGTCAGTGGGGCCAGCATTGTACAGTTTATGGTTACGCTACATTATTGTGTGGTTGGTGCTATTTGCCGTTTGTTTCAGAGCTGAACGAAATGTAGGTATTGCGGTCTCTTAGAACGTAGTGATGATATACTCTTTGGTGATTGCCACGTAGCAAAAAAAATCACTAGATTTGATTTCAATATTCCCTAGATGTCAGGGTTTAACTAAAATTTTATTAGAACTCCATATAGAAGTACATTCAACGTGCTAGATATTTTTTTTAAGTGATGGTTCTGCGAACTAACACATGCGTCTCCTGATGATAGGTGCAAGTCTACCGGACCCTTCGGACCGAAACACGACAGACACAACGACAGAGCGATAGACTCGTTATGGCACCAGGAACAGATAAGGCAGTGTATTCCTACCCGGTCAAGTTGTTTTACAGCACTCTATCACTAGAAGTCTTGTTGGTACTGTAGGTGGCCACAATCAGACATATTCCAAAGTATGGTTCAAATTTAATACTAACACATAGTTATACCTTTTCACAAATATTTCAGAACACATAATTATTGTTCATTTCATATGAACGTTTCTTTTTAAATTTGGAATAGGGTATTTATATTTAATAATTTATTACAGGTATACGATACCCCTAAATTGAGGAAAATGGCGATATTATAAATACTGCTTATTTATTTGATATATTCCATCGTCGGCGCTTGGTAAAACTTCCAAATATTCATATTTTCAAACAAACACTTGTACTGTTTTACAAAATAATTCATTGTAAGTGATACATAAAACAGTACAAGTGTTCTTTTGTTTAAAAATATGACTGCTTATTTAGTTTTATGAGAGAAGGATCTAGTGTTTTGTTTTACTTTACCTCATTAAATTACAGATTGCTTAATATAAAAGAGCGTTGCCAATAGGAATTTTCTCCTCGAGTCGTTAAATATAGCTAAAACCCAATAAAGATTTTTTAGTGATTTTTAGATTGTCATGTCTTACCCTAAAAATTCATTAAATCTAGCAAAAAAATCATTACGGTGGCAACGTTTATTTATCGTTTTCCTTTTCTTCTTTCTTTAGGTTTTGGCATTCACGTTAGCATTTTGCCATTAGTCAAGTAGAAATTTGCATCAAATTTACCAAACTCGGGATTCATTATTATAATTAGTCATAAATCATGTCAGGGTCTTAGGTAAAGCGGTGGCCTCATTACTCAAACTCATAGAGATTTGGCGGCAACGAGGAAATACACGATACGCTAATTTCTTCATGATTATTTCATTTGTGCACTTCCACTGTACAAAATTGTACAACACGCCACCAAAAATGACTAATTTCACTCAATATTAGCACGAAATTCGATAATTCTGAAAAAACTTCAACCATCTTTTCTCTCGATGGCGCCAAAACTCATTTATTATTTTAACAGCTGATAAAATTCATATGTCAATTATAGTCAAGTCAATATATGTTACCAATGCATTCTTGACAAAATTAGCACAAATTACCATTGACCTCTAAGTTATTGCCTCTTGCTAAAGAGTATTTATATTCCTTCGTTATTTCCTATGCTATTTAGTTACAAAGTTCATTGTACCTAATGAATTAGTTTTGCTTTCATTAAAAATATTACTTAATTTGTTTTCATTCCAGCTCAACCTGTAACTTGAAAGCTCAAATTTTGTGTGGATCAAATTGGATTTTACTTGCAATTTTCCACCCGGACAAACATCCACACATTGCCAGTTACGTAAAACTTAAAACAAAGTTGGCCCAGACGAGACAGTAGATCATGAACGTCATTCCAAAAACTACAAAATGACGCTAGAGACAATTTTTGTTGAAGTGAATGTGAATACCTTTACTTTCTTTAAGGAGAACTAAAAAAGACACAAAAAATTGATGTACCTAACTTACCAATTTGTGACGTGTCTATTGTGATTCGCTGAGCAGGTGAAACATGGAATACGAAAGGAGAAGACGGTACTGGTTCTCCATTAAATTTTATATCAACTCTGTGTGGAGTTGGTGCTTCTGGTCGCCATGATACAAGGCATCTACCTCCACCTACAACCTGAAAAACAAATTGGAGATTTTTATTAACTTCGTCGTAGAATGTAGATTTCTGAACACAAGCATAGAAATAAGTAAATACATGAAAGGCGTGTTGCAAAGAGCACTGTCGACGTTAACAAGTATCCTGGTGGGTTATTCTTGAAGCTCGACTTAGGCATTATTGGAAATTGGAATCGGGTAAGCCATTTTAGGTACTCTTGGACACATACTGGCGAATTTATATCATTTAGCTATAAGTAAACTATAAATTATCTTATCGGATTCGGTGAATTTATTTGCAGCTAAATGTTTACAATCTTCTAGTACTGGGTTCAAAAGTACAGTATTAGATACTATTTAAATTATGCACTTCGGCTTTACACTTTTTACTCTTTTTACACTTTAAAGTTTTATTTTTAAATTGGCTGACCTAATCCAAATTTAAGCGAAATGATTAATTATATAATAACAATTCTATATAGATATCTTTAAAATACATTCGGATTTCCAAAGCTTGATGAATATAGACGAAGCGCATAATTAAAATAGTACTACTGTCCTTAAAATGACATAATATAAGATTCCAATTTCCAATCCGCATGATAAAGAGATACAAGAGTAACCTTAGGGAACGTACCTATACGTGACCTATTTTTTAAGATTATTAGACCCCCTCCTCCCGTCGGTAACCACTCGTAGCATATAACAAGACTAATAAACTTGAAGGGGGCGCTTCAAGATTTAACGTAGTAATTATTGTATAGCGTAGACTCGTTGTATAGCGACAACTTCACTAAACTAAAAACTGCCTATGTCTGTTTTCAATCAGCTGACGTATCAATATACTTCTGTCATAAGTATGCCACTAGCTGTGAGTTTGAGAAGTACGCAAAATTGCTCGCCATATTCGAGTATAGTCCGAAATTTCTATTGGCGAAATCGACTATCTGTCACCCCCCCCCCCTTCCTCTCGCGACTGATCGTAGTATTTTAAAGACCTCCCTCCCCCCCTCCTAAACGGGTTACGTAGTATGGGTACGTCCCCTTACAGTTGACCGACCTGAAGGGGTGATTATGTATCTCAGTTGTCAACTCAAACTGTAAAAGTGTACATCAAATGACGTCATTTGTGTTTGCTATCTCTATTGTATTTATGTTGGTCACTGGAGATAGCAAATACAAAACACGTCATTTGACAGCGGTTCGATGTACACTCATCCATTTTGAGTTGGTAACTGAGTTACATAATCACCCCCCTGTACAGTTACTCTCGAATCTCGATATCATGCGACAGTACTAGTGGATTGTTAACACTTAGCTACAAATAAATTCAACGAATCCGATTATGTAATTTATTATTAAATAAATGCTAATAATTCGCTAGTATTGTCTTAAAGAGTAGGTACCTAAAATGACATACTTACTCGATTCCAATTTCCAATACTGCATGAATCGATATTCAAGAGTAGCCCGACTACACCTACGTGTAAAGATTGTCGAAAAGAACCTCCTCCTTTTTTGAAAATCGGTTAAAAATTGTTACACACAGATAAGATGTCAGCAAAATTAACTTTTAACAAATATTAAAAACGAATCAATTGGCTTTGTAAAAAGGGGGAGATTATGCGTTGGACTCATATATTTTTTATATTATACCTATAGGTATGTTAATCGATTAAGTACTTCGTCATTTGTGAGACGATTTCGAAAATTATATTTGATTTTTAAAGAGCGTATTTCTAAGGTGGTCACATTGCAACCATGTGTAAATCGTGTGATGTGGTCAAAGGAAAAGAGAGGAAAATACTTAATATTTGAGTACGCAGATGATTTACTTATATAAATCGAAGTCGGTTTTTTGTAGCTTTAGTTCTTTTAAATTATGTAATGGGACACATTGTATGGTTCCCATAATCAACGCATCGTAACCCGTAAGTTTTACCATTATATTGCTCAAAAGTAACGAAGTGTTACTCATATTTTTAAAAAATATTTTTGAGTTAGCTTTCGAAAACGAGCAACCGTTGCTAGAAATCTTACTAATCGTACAAAACACTACCATCCGTAATCAAAACGACTTCTTTTATCAAACTAAGACTTTTCTTGAATGGTCGGTCCATTAAACGATTTCAAGTACATAACGTTGTTTAAACTTACTTGTACATGATTGGGAACTTCGCCTTCGTTGATTGAAATTTCTAATTGCCCTTCACCGGCAGCGCTGGCGTCCACTGTTAACACAAATTACGTCAAATAAATTCGTTTACTCTTTATAGAGGATTAAAATAATTATAAATTTAACATTTTCATTAATTTAGGCGCTTATATTCAGTCCAGAGGGTAGTAAATACAGGAGACAGAAAGGTTAGGCTTTCAGTCTCCTGTAGGTATTCACGTATAAACGTCTAAGGCAGGGCTTCCCTAACTTATCTGTACTTTGACACCCTTAGGACGTGATGTTTTTTAACGACGCCCCTTACCCCGTTTAGTCTCAAACGAGGAGGCGGGGGGGCACCTCCGGATCAAAAATACTGACCACTTATAACACAAGCTCTATTTTTTCTCTTAGCCAGCTCGCACCCCGTAGACCAAAAATAGTTACCAGTTAAGTACAACTGCTTCTGGTGGACTCGGATAACTCAATCGGCTAGGTCGCATTGACACGCGTCGCCCCTGGGACATTGCCACGACACCCCAGGGCGTCGCGACTCACAGTTTGGGAAGCCCTGGTCTAAGGTATCTTGTATAAACGTGTATGCCTAACATCCAGGCCATAGAATAGCAACGTATCTTAAGCGTCTAAGGTATCTATAGGCCACGGTATTCTAGTTTTCGAGCTAAGTGCTAGTTTGCTGTCTTATCACGCTATAAAAATATATTACAAATAAAGTAAGTATCTTCACGCCCATATCCCAGAAGACATATGCAAAGGTACTACTCGGCCCAGCTGTAAACCTATAGGACCAAAGTACGTGGCAAAACTATCGCCAATGGCACATATCCAAGCCCGGGCAACGGTAATTTCATGAGAAAATTGAAAATACAAATTTTAAATTTTATTTTGCCGACCTGGGGATCAAACCCGGGACCTCTAGAAATTAAGTCCGACGTCAGACCACTAGACCCCCGAGGCGATGTGAGTATAGTATGAATACATAAAAATTACATGAAAACTTATACATACATAAAAAATATACATGTTACAGACTTTGTAAACGAATTTACCAAGTTAACGGATACTTTGATTTTGTTTGAAACTTTGTCAATAGGTACCTACTCTTCAATTCACATAAAAATGAGTTATCCAATTTTTTTGGAAAGTTTAATCCATGTGGGGATAAAAAGGACTAGGAGTTTATATGAAACACTTTATTTCGTTTTCTTACTTAGTATTTGTGAACAATGTCGCAAGCTACTGCTAGTGTGGATATAAACTTAGAGCAGTACTATTTAAATTATGCACTTTGGCTATATTCGACAAGCTACGGAAATCCGAATGTATTTTAAAGGTATCTATATAGAGTTGTTATCACACCTAATTAATGACTTCGCTTAAATTTAGATTAGGGCGGCAAATTTAAAAATAAAATTATAAAGTGTAAAAATAGTGAAATAGGAAAACCGAAGCGCTTAATTTAAATAGTAGTATTGTACTGAGGTTTAGGCGGTACATAATAGGCAGTCTATGTGTGTAGACAATACTTAAGTAAGTATCTTCACGCCCATATCCCCGAAGAGGTAGGCAGAGGTACAACCAAGGCACCCACGACTAGCCGAAGATACTAAGTCCCACAATGTGATAGGTGGCAAGCCTATCGCCAACCGGGCACATTTCCAATCCCAACCAACAATTTTTTTTTATTAGAAAATTGGGAAAATCCAATTTTCTTTTTGTTGGTCGACCCGGGATTCGAACCCTGGACCTCATGCAGTCTAGTCCAACACCCGGACCGCTAGACCACAGAGGCGATTACCGGACCGGTAGACAATACTTATGGGTTTTAAAACCTATAGAACCTAAAGTGAATGTCGGATTCACCCATAAAGGTGTCCGTAGTAGCAAAGAAGGATTCAGGTTAAAATATATTTAAAGTAGCAAATAATATTGGATCGGAGTTCCCAAAATTATTTCTCACCAATTGTTTTAATATAGTGTTTGTAGAAATGACAGTTATATTTGCGATTTAAAAAATGAGAACGACTTAAAGAATTACATTATGATCTACGAGTATCATATATATGTTCTACATTTTTTATTCTCTTATTGGAAAAGTTCTTTCAACAGTTCTTTGAGTTTAAGAAGTACCTAATGGTTTTGTAAACTTCAAAAAAATTTTTAAAGATCTATTTTAATTAATTTTTATACATTCAGTTTCTTGTATATTAAATGTTTGTCTTTAATTAAGCGGTCCACAAAATAATTTACTTTACTCGAAAAAGTTTTAATCATGTACCTAATATAATTTGCCTTTCGGCTCCGGAACCTTAAAAAAATTAGAGTTTTGACGCCATCTTGAATAAGATGGTCGTAATTTTTTCACAATTATTGAATTTAGTGTAAATTAAGAGTAAAATTAGTTAATTTAGGTGGGAATTAGTTTAATTTTGTTCAGTGAAAGTGCACAAATGAAATAATCATGAAGAAATTAGTGTATTACGAATTTTCTCGCTGCCGCCAAATCTCCCAAAGTGAGCTTGTGTAAAGTGATCACCGCTTTACTCAAAACCCTGACGTGACTTTGTAAATAGTGACTAAAGACTGTATACTATATATATATACTACTATATGTATATAATACGGAAGACATGTGACTTAAGATTATAAGAATTAATTAATACGGAAGACGTGGCAGCATGGCGTAAAGGTCTTATCCGGCCCCAGAAAGGGGCAAATTTACCAAAAAAAATATATATCTCATAAGGGGGCGTCCATAAATTACGTGAGGTGTTCTTTTACATTTTTTGAAACTCCCGTCCCCCCTGGTGAGATGTCGTGAGATTTTATTAAACCCCCTCCCCCACCCTCCTATCTCACGTGAGATTTTTCGAAATGTGGGATTCTTATTTAAATGTATTGGATTTTTACAGCAAAGGCTTTTAGGCTCAAAAGATACTATTGGAACCAAAATACCCGTATGATTTTCAGTAAAATCATCTGCTCCTTCAACTTCGTTCCGGTTGAATCGGTAGGCAGTATCGTATTAAAAATGGAGCAAATGACTTTCGGTCATGCTCTTTAAAGTCCGGAATTGTCAAATGTCCATTAACCCCCTTGTTGGTCCGGGCTTCTTTGCAGAATAGACCATCTGCTTTCGTGCAAAAGGCGAGCATAGGTATTGGCAACAAAGCCTTGCCTAATCCTGCCGCTATAACGTCAGTGCTTGCCGTTGACGTGTTCCGGTTGGAGGATAAGGTACACTCGCTTTTACACGAGGCCTAACCTTCCCACGTTAGGTTGGCAACGCACCATTACCACCTTTGGTGTCTATAGGCGGTGTGAATTTTTCACTATCAGGAAATCCTTGTTTGCAATCCAATAACATAAAAAAACTAATTGATTAATTAAGTGAACTGAGGTATTTGGTACAAAACAAATATATACAGTGGTTTGACAGTCAGTAGATGTATAAAGTCGAGTATGAATGAAATTATTTTCTTTTGAAGGAATTAGTGAATGATTTTCATTCTATTACGATTATGCTTAAGATTAAATCTTAAGTATGGATGAAATGGACCAAAATAGTAGTTTTTTTTAATTAAAGCAAAAAAATTGCGTGATATTTGCCGAGACCCCCCCTCTCTCCAACGTAAGATTAGGTGAGATTTGAATCGACCCCCTCCCCCCTTTAAACATCTCACGTAATTTGTAGACGCCCCCTAAGTGCAGTGTACCTCAGTTTGGCGCAACTTTCATATAAAAAAATGAAAAAAATAAGTTTGCTATGTTTTTTAATCGCCCAAGTCATATGACACTAGTTGCCTTATATCTGAATGCCTTTAGACTTACTTTCAAATTATACGGGTTATAATTTTTCAAGTAAACTTGATACAAATTCGGGTTTGCTATGTATCCATGGAAGTCCCGCCTCTTATTAGGTACCTAGTACTTGTATACTCTTTGGTTTTGGCGCCATCGTGAAAGAATATGGTCGTATTTTTTCTTAATTATTGAATTTAGTGTAAATTACGAGTAAAATTAGTTAATTTAGGTGAGAATTAATTTAATCTTGTTCAGTGAAAGTGCACAAATGAAATAATCATGAGCCTCTTCATAACCCTTGGTTTTTAAATAACATTAATCGTTATTACATACACATACATACATACATATCTTCACGCCAAGTCCCTTACGGGGTAGGCAGAGAGTATCGAGTGCCAGACCTCACGATCTGTCTTGCTTCCTTCACATTCATAACCCTTTTCATATAAACACGCCGGTTTCGGAGACTCTTGACCCTTGGATAATATCCAATTGATCTGATCGTGAAATGTCAGCCTTGGTCTCCCCGGGTACCTACATCCATCCACATTCGCATTGTATATCTGCTTTGTCAATCTTTCATCTGTCATTCTTTCCACATGACCGAACCAGCGGAGCATGCCCTTTCGCATTTTAACACCAACAGTTTTTCTCAATCCCACTATTTCTCGGATCTCACTGTTACAAATGCGGTCAGCGAGTGTTACACCACAGATTTTAAGTAGTGCTCTCATTTCGACCGCATTTATCCTACTTTCATGCTCTTTCTTCATCTAACCTAACCTAGCCCAACCCTCGCTTCCATACAATAACGTTGGAATAAGCACAGAATTATACAAAGCGAGTCTAG